>APFE030737143.1:348-59775 GCA_000404065.3 Pinus taeda
ATTTTATAAATGATTTATGCTCTTATGAATGAATATTATCTATTCTCCTTTATTTCTAATAAATTGATGATTATGAATTATTTTATCAATGATAGTTTTAATAAGTTGGTTATAACATTATTCACCATTTTTATCCTCCATTGTAACTTCTAGATTGAAGATTTGACCATTAAATCTGCCAACTCAAAAATTCGCTGGATTAAGGAGTGACAGTTTTGCGGTTGACATTTTGAGCAAATAAAGACGAATTTAGAAAATTCGGAACATGGGTTTTGTCCAGAACGGGCCCAGTTAATTTTATCAAAGGAACGGTTTGCCCAAATTCATCTTGTACTGAGAGAAATGCAGGGTTCTTTGTGCACGATTTTCCCATATTTTCTGTTGCGGTCGTCCTTCATTAAGATTGCTAAAATTAAGTATTCATTAAGTGAGGAAGAATTCATTTGTTCTATCCATTTCATGAGCTGAGATGAACATATTTTTTTATTGCTTGGTTAACACATGGGTTTTTGTCTTTGGGTTGCATGAGGACATGCAATATATTCAGTTTTTGTTGCATGAGGACATGCAACATATTGAGTGTGGGGGTATGTTGGGCCGTTAATATGCCATTATTATTATCACTTTTGAAACCTTATCCCGCCCATTCCCACTATTCTTCATCATATCATTTGTTATAATTTATCATTTAAATCCATTTTATAAATGATTTATGCTCTTATGAATGAATATTATCTATTCTCCTTTATTTCTAATAAATTGATGATTATGAATTATTTTATCAATGATAGTTTTAATAAGTTGTTTATAACATTATTCACCATTTTTATCCTCCATTGTAACTTCTAGATTGAAGATTTGACCATTAAATCTGCCAACTCAAAAATTCCCTGGATTAAGGAGTGACAGTTTTGCAGTTGAGATTTTGAGCAAATAAAGACGAATTTAGAAAATCCGGAACATGGGTTTTGTCCAGAACGGGCCCAGTTAACTTTACCAAAGGAACGGTTTGCCCAAATTCATCTTGTACTGAGAGAAATGCAGGGTTCTTTGTGCACGATTTTCCCATATTTTCTGTTGCGGCCGTCCTCCAAATCTCAGCTGCAAAGCCAAATTCGTCTTGCTCTTTTTGAGAGATGAAAGGGAATATATTTTCTTGTTGATCAACTGGTTAGAATCAATCCAATTTTGTAATACAAATCATGTTGTACTTATCTTTATTGCAACTTCTCTCTGATCTCTCTATTTACATGAAAACAGAGATCAGAGAGGGGAAGGACTTCAGAAGGACTTTTGGGATTCGAATAATGGAATAGAGAGAGATGTAACGAGTGTTATTTTGAATTGTAATTTTATTTGCAGACTCTCACTGCTGAGAAGACACATCTCAATGTAATGTTGTTCGATTTGATGATCAATATATAAGTAGAGTTATTATTCCTTCGCATCTTCTGAAGCACTACCGGCAGTGATCACTGGTGGTTAAGGGCCCAACCCCGGCGGATTCACTTGTCGTTCCTGTACCATTATTTCATGATCTTTATTGTGTGATGGTTTGATTTTATTTCTACTCATCGTAATCATGTAATTTTACTGCTTGATATTTCCAGACTGAATGAACTGATCTGTTTTATATACTGTGCTTAAATTGCGTTGTTGTTCGTTTCCTTCTTAACAGAGCTCACTGCTTTTTGCCAACATGTTGTTGCATTGTTCATTTCATCTTCAAAGCTGCGTTGATCACTCTAGTAATTTAACAATTTTCTGTTCATTACAGTTATATAAGTTTGGTTATTCAATTCTAATACTTAGCGCTGTTATTCATTTACTTTCTGCAATTATTTAAGCTTACCTTTCAGCATTCTTTTAGTTAGCACAATTGTTTCATTTTCATCAAGTTGTAGTAATACGATTGATTTAATTCTTTCCACTTTCCAATTGGTTATTTAGTGTTGTGTGTGAGATCAACAACTGTAAAGGACATTGGCTATCGCTGCCTAAGTTCTCAGATTGTGGATCTCATTTATGTTTGATTTCAATTGCATCAATATCCAGAGGAATGAGTTATTGCTAATGTATCCTCAATTGATGGTTGTTTGAGTTTCTTGCTATTCCATTTACTGTTGTTCCATTTTCGACTTGTTGTTCCATTTCCTATTTGTTGTTCTATGTTACTTTCTGTTGTTCCATTTACTTGTATTTGCTGCTTTGGTGTTAGAGAAGGTCTAAGGCTGTAGTGAGCCTCAGCAGTCGCTGCCTAGCTCCCAGACCTATGGTCCATGCTCTAATTTCCTTTCCATCAGTTTCTAGAGGGATGGGTTATCGCTTCCGCACCCTTGACTGATAAGCTACCTTGTGTGATTTTATCCTTTTGAAGTAATTTAGTCATAGTTTAGCATCCGTCTACCCTTGTATTTTCTGAATGCTATATTGCAAAACATTACTCTTGAGTAAATAGCCGCCTCAGACTGAGTACACTCTTGAAATAAAAAGTCGTCCCTGGGTTGATAATTAATGTGAGGTAATTAGGAGTTTAAAAGACACCTTTTTATGGCTCCACGATATTGGATAAGGGCTAAGCTATATAAGGAGATGCAGATCAAAATACATTGTGTGTGCAACTGATAAATATTTCATGAATAGTTAGATATAAATAAAATGTGCATGTAGTGGGCTGGTAATGAATTTTTTGATATGAAACTAAGTATGTACCCAAGAATTTGATGATGGATCTTATCCAATAGATTTAAAATGAATACATTAATAATGGATTGATTTGATCTGTAACATTTATGTCTGATGCATGTTTTATCATATATGCTGAGAGATGGGATTTTCTCGGAAGGTTTGATGTGTAGTGAAGCTATAAGTCAATAGTTGTAGAGCTATACGCAGGTTTGATAACCTGAAAGGCATATACATATGTGGGTATAATATTTGTAAGTAGAGTATCGATTCTGCACTTTGGACATATATATACGTGGTTTTGATTCCTGAAAAGTGTGTATACATGAAGAAGTATTTTGTGGAAAGCATGTATATTAGCTAGGGTTTTGATGAATAAGATCTTTGATGAGTCTAATCAGCTTACTTTGTTTATGTTATCTCTCAATAATGTCCTACTTGATGATTTGGGTTAACAATGATGATTGAAGTTGAATTGACTGATTGAAGAGCGATAATGCTGCTAGTTGTATGTGATTGAGGATCCTCGATGGTTCTATGATTGTTTCAAAGTAATTCAGTGGTTCACAGTGTAACCTAGTGTTTGTTTTATAATGATGGTGATTCATTTTTAGGGTTCAATGTTTTCATATTTATATGTGGGTATGCTTCAAGGAAGTCATGTATACGTGCAAATTTTCTAAAGTAGCGTATATATTCTGACATTTTATTGATCAAGGTTTTCAGTTGGTTCAATGAATTGATGTAATATTTGTGTTCAGTATTGGTATTATGGTTAAAGTGTTCTAAGTATTTTGGTTGTCAAAGAATAAGTTGATTTGGGTATCAGTTGGTTTAGTTATTTCTTGATTCAATTAGTTCAATGCTTGAGTGATTTGTTGTAGTGATCATTTTCACTTTTGATATTTGGAATAGGGCTTAAACGATATTAGTGGGTCCAGTCTAAAATTTGGATGAAAAGTGGCCTACAAATTTGATGTTTTAGTTCAGGTGGATCCAATATGAAAATTATGAACCGTGGTCCACATAGTTGTTGAGCATTGGAGCGTTTACTGAGGAAGTCGAAGCTTCCTTCTAATGGTAGCTATTAAATCTGATCATGGGGTTGGAGCTTGCTTCTAGTGGGCACTAGAAAGTGAGAGAAGGTTGTAAACTTCTACCAGTGGGTTGTTGCATGCTAGTATGGGTTTGTGCCAGTACAAGATTGTAAGAAGTTTTTCTTAGTAATAAAAGAAGACAAAAGAAATAGCAGCAATGGTTTTTTACCACATTGGGTTTCCATATAAAATCCCAGTGTTTATGCGTGTCACTTATGTGTGATGGTTTATTTTTTTCTTACTGCACATAGTTATTTTTTAACTAATTCTTAATGAGGTTCTTATACATTGGTTCAAGACAAACATATGATGAATTAATTGAAAAGTAAGTTAACTAGATATATGCTAGTTGTCTGCATAACAATCGCATGTATACACAGGTTTATTTCATTACAGTCACACAAAAAAATATGAGTAAGAAAATAAAATTTTAAGCAAGTTTTAAATACTAATTCACCCCCCCCCCTCCTCAGTGTTTTTCCCAATATTCTCCTTTAATTTTTTTCTCCTATAGCACACAATCTATCTCTCTTATAGCAAACTTGTTTCTCCTGTAGCAGTTATGCTCGATCCTATAGCACCTTAAAATAAACTCTATATATATTCTATAGAAACATAAGAAACCCTCAATAGCATCTAGCTCATCCTTTTGTACCTTTCTGTGTTTCTCCAACTGTTACCTGGGAATGAGTAATTGTGCAAGTGAATCTAAGCCTCTTACATTTATTCCCTTTTGTGTTAATGGATAAGAGGGCTTTGGTGCCTTGACCTTCGAATGAATTTCCTATTTTAACCATTTCCACATTCGTAATCATAATCCTTATTAATTTTTATTTTCCACATTGCATGAGTGGGGGAGATAGCTGCACTTAACTGGTTGACGGTGGCCGAGACTGTGGACCCATCCTTAGTTTTTAAAACCTCATCTCTCATGCATTGAAAATATATTTCTAAACATAGTACAATCAAGTAAAGAGATGAATAATATTACATACCTATACCTAACTGATGGTTGTTGAAGAGGCACGCATGTTGCTGCTAAGTTGATGATCAATCCATGGTACTCTAGAGGTACTAATTTCCTTGTTTCACTTCCGTACAAGTCCTCACATGATGTAGTTTACCGATGGAACCTTTATTTCTTGTAGGTATCTCTCCATTTTTATATTTATTGTTGTTGGAGTTGATCGATTACCTGCTAGTGTACCCCTTATCACTTCATAAATGGCTTCATGATTCTCAAGGTCAGTGGATCTTTTTTTCTGTGGGTAAAAAAAGAAAAGTTTATGGGATTTGGTATGACTATACAAACTGTTACTCGACGAATATCTCTCATGTATTTAAGTGACTTGATTCTTATTTGAAACATTATATTGCATGTGGAGGTGAGGGCATATCATTAATGGTAGAAGGAGAGGACTCAAATCATGAGGAAGTGTTGTAGGTGGTGGAAAAATTGAAAGAAAATACTTTTCTGTGTTTTTTATGTATGGAAGAGTAGCATTTGAAGATGCATTTTGGTTAGATGGAGTGGATGGGTGGTTAAAGTGTTCTTGGGGGACCTCTATCAACCTTCCCTAAATAATAAATGACCTTTTGACCGCTTCCTCCAATCTAATTTGCCTCCTGTAGCATTTCAGGCTTCGTTGGAAATAATACTGAGAGGGGGGGTGAATCCGCATTATCAAACTCTTTTCAATTCATACAAATATTTGCAGATGAAACTTGTGTATACCTCCCAAACTTATAATATATTAATCTGTGTGTCAGAACCATATAACAAGAACAAAAATAGAGCAACAGTGACACCAAAGAACACAAGACATAAGGTCGAAACCCAATGTCAGTGAAAACCACCTACTGCAATATGTCTCTATCTTCTTTCAATTAGAAACTTCTTTTTACAATGATTATGTACTAGTGCAGTCCTTTACCAATGCGCAGGCTTCAACCTGCAGAAGGCTACAACCTTCTCTTTTCTCCCAGGGACCACGTTTCATAAATTTTCATACTAGATCCACGAACATTAAATAATCATCAAGTACATGTGAAACAACCAATAGCTTCTCAAAATGCAATAACTAGAAAACAATACCAGTAAGTAGACACCGATTCTAAACCCAAAATTCTGCAGCAATAGACAAAAAGTAGCCAAAATATATTTCAAGGAAAAGTTTGCAACTTCACCAATAGAAACCTGCGGATATCCGCACTTCTGCCATGTCTAGCCTGCGCAGCCCCACACCTGCTCTATATTCTATTTTATGCAGCACCACACTACTCTATCTTCTGTTCTGTGCACCTCCACACCTACACTGCCTACTCAACTGCACACCTCCGCACCTGATTCGTCTTCTAGCTTGCGCACCTTCGCACGTGCACCGTATCTCGCCTGCGGACCTCCGGGTATAGACACTTTATCATTCCTTAATTATATCCCAGACTGTTAAATTCATAGATCTGATCATGCGCCAAAGAGATCTCGATCCATCAATAGATTTGCCTTATAATTCTCAGGTTTCTCCTTGATTCAGATCTAGCTATCACTCACAAATCGATCACCAAAATTTCAGATCTTGCTCTTAAGATATTCAACGTACACAAGTGAATAGGCCAAATGATCTCCTTCCCTTTTTATAGTCCAGGCCTTTCTCAAACCATGGACCAAAACCATAGAGATCCAATACTAGGGATCCAAAACCTGGGTTCAATATTTTAGATGCAAAACCACGGACCAAAACCATAGCATAAAAAACATCGGACTAAATACCATGGACCAAACATAAGATTTTCCACATGCACATTTTTCTCTGCATGAAAGTCCGTGCATTTTAGGTTCGCACTTTTTGTTTGGAGTGCATGCAAATATATCCGCATCTTATGAGAGGTGCACCTGCGCAACCTGTCAATGACCGCACCTTTTGGATGGTGCACTTACGGAACCCGAAAATAACACTGTTGCACTATAATTTGTCATCTGATTACTTTGTCATGCATCCCATGTATTCTGTCACATCTGCTATTTCTACTGTAGACTCATCTGGTTGTGTATACGTGGATTTATCTTCTATGAGATGGTCGCCATCAAGCACAACACATACCTCATTATGCCAGCAATCTCCCCCTTTGGACTTGATTGCAACAATACCCAATCACTCTCCCGCTTTGACATCAAGGGCAAAGGGCGGACCATTCCGCTGACCATTCTGCCCCTGAGGACCTGTTGTATATGCCAAGTTGTACAAAGCTGCTGAATATCCCTGCTCTGCTGAAGTGTTTTTCATGCTCCCCATGACTGTAAACAATGTCTACAAAAGATATTCTACAAGAAAAAACATGACTCCATACATCATAGATGACCTTGCTATCATCAAAGACTCATACATACATCCATCTCCCATCCAAAGGGGAATAAAAAAAGAACATACATCATTCATCCCAGGCATAGTGGGGAAACCAAAATAGGTCATTACATGACCTTGATATGAGAAGAAATAGAGACAAAAGGATTAGCTATCCACTACTATCATCAGCAGTATCTGTCAATCAAGCATCTCTTCCACCAAAAACAATTGTCGAATGAAACCAAGGACTTCTAAGATAATGCCAACAATTCATTATTAGAATAATATATGCTCCCCTTGAACCTATGCCAGATGGTCTCTGTCAGACCCACGCGACTGTACCGTCATATGTACGCGTATCCACCTGCATACAACCACAGACAAGATTCAACAGCAAGATGATGCATCAACGACCCCTGGCTTTTGTCTGAGGTATTCAGATCTCTCCCTGGGCAATGGTTTGGTGAGTATATCAGCTACTTGTTCCTTGGAAGGAACATACTCCAATTTAACCTTTTGTTCAAGCACTTGTTCCCTTAAAAAATCATACTTGATAGGTATGTGCTTAGCCTTTGAATGCATGACAAGATTTTTTGAAATACTGATTGCACTTGTATTATCATAGAAGATGGAGATAGGTGGAGTACAGGTGATTTGAAAATATTGCAAGTTTGCATCATCCAAAGAAGTTGTGTGCAGCAAGATGCAGCAGGCATATATTCTGCTTCAGCTGTAGATAAAGCAATTGAACTTTGTTTCTTGCTGAACCATGATACTAATCTGGATCCCATAAAGAATTTACCACCACTAGTGCTTTTTCTGTCATCCATGCTTCCTGCCCAATCTGCATCTGTATATGCATGAAGTGTGAGATCTACATCTCTAAGATACCATAAGCGATAGTTTTGTGTTCCTTGAAGATATTTGAAGATCCTCTTAACTACCTGAAGGTGTGCTTCCTTTGGATTAGCCTGAAATCTTCCAACTATTCCCACTGCATGCATGATGTTTGGTCGAGTTCCTGTCAAATAGGGTAGAGTGCCAATCATGGATCTATAGGTTGGTTGATGTACTACTGCTGATTCATCATTAGCGCTGAGACTGCATCCTGTTACCATAGGGGTACATACCGGTTTCGAGTATTCCATGCCATATTTCTTCAAGATCTACTTTAGGTACTTGGTTTGTGATAAAAAGATACCATCTTTATTTTGCTGGATTTGTAAACCAAGGAAGTATGTCAACTCACCAAGAAAAGACATTTCAAATTCTTTTTGCATCACGAAGGCAAAGTTTTGGTTCATGGCTTCTTCATTGCTGCCAAAAATGATATCATCCACATATACAACAAGTATTAGCAATTTATCATTATCAATTTTTATATATAGATTGTTATCTGTTGAGCTTTTGAGAAGCCTTGTTGATGAAGGTATTTGTCCAGATGATAGAACCACACACTTGGAGCTTGTTTAAGGCCAAAGAGAGCCTTCTTAAGCCTACATAGAAGTTTTGGATCATTTCCAAGGATGAACCCATCAGGTTGTTCTCTATATGCTTCTTCATTTAAGTCTCCATTTAGAAAGGCAGATTTTACGTCCATCTAAAATACTTTGAACTTTTGAAAGCTAGAGAGAGTAAGGAACATTCTTATAGCCTCAAGTCTAGCAACTGGAGCAAAATTTTCTTCAAAGTCTATGCCTTCTTTTTGCGCATACCCTTTACCAACAAGTCTTGCCTTGTTTCTAACAACTTCTCCATTTTCATTTAACTTATTTTTGAAAATCCATTTTGTCCCTATGAAATTTTTATCTTGTGGTCTAGGAACCAACTCCCAAGTGTTATTCTTCTCAATCTGCTCAAGTTCGACCTCCATGGCTTTGACCTAGCATTCATCTTTGCATGCTTCTTTTACATTCTGTGGTTTAGTGGAGGAGAGCAATGCTAGACAACTTGAAGCTTCTGAAATGGTTCTCCTTGTTTGTACACCTGCCTCTTTCTGCCCTAGAATTTGGGATTCTAGATGATTCTTCTGAACATATCTGGATGGAGTCTTCTCTTCTATCGTTACCTGCTCTTCTAGTGCCTCAAGGATTTCTTCTTCGTCATGAATCTAATTTGATGTTGACAGATAGTCTTCGCCATCTTCGAAAACTTCAGATCTTACCTGTCTAGGAGCATTTCCTTCTTCATCAACCACTACATCAATGCTTTCGACAATTTTGCCAAGTCTTTTATTATAACATTTGTAAGCTTTGTTGTGGGGAGAGTAGTCAAGTAAAATGCCTTCATATGCTCTAGGTTCAAACTTACCAAGATTTTCATCAGTCCTTTTAATGTAGCATTTGCTTCCAAAAATTTTGAAGTATTTTACCATGGGAGTCTTACCATACCAAAGTTCATGACGAGTCTGAGTGTTGTTTACCCAGACGTTTGTCTTGTTAAGGATATTAATAGTAGCAAATGCGGCTTCACCCCAAAAGGTTGCAGGAGTTCCAGACTCATCAAGCATAGCACAAGCCATTTGTTGAACCGTTCTATTCATCCTTTCTACTACTCCATTTTTTTGAGGAGTCCTTCCAGCAGAAAACTCCCTTCTGATTCCATGTTCTTCACAAAAATTGAAAAATTCATCTGAGGTAAATTCTCCTCCTCCATCAGATCTGAGACATTTGATTTGACAGTCTGATTCGTTTTCAACCAAAGCTTTGAATTACTTGAGTTTTTCGAAAGCTTTAGCTTTATACTTCATGAGCCCTATCCAACACATCCTTGAAAAGTCATCAATGAAAAAAATGAAGTATTCCTCTCCTCGAGGTGACCTCTCCCTAGTTGGACCACATATATCGGTGTGGACAAGTTCAAGTCGCCTGCTAGCTGATCCTTCCTTCTCGGGGAAATTAGTTCTAGTTCGCTTACCAAATTGACATGATTTGCATATTGTATTTTCTGGAATTATCATGTCAGGAAGATCACAAATTGCCTAATATTTGCATGCTTTCCTTATCTGGAAGAAGCTGAGATGCCCCAATCTTTTGTGCCATAGCTAGTGTTCATCATTCTTGCTCAGATAGCATTGTTGTTCTCCTTCTTTGAATATGTATAAATTATTTGGATTTCTTGTGCCTTTTATTATTATTTTTCCTATGTCAAGCTCACGAACAATACATCCATTTGATCTAAATATTACCTCAGTTCCTTGATCGTACATTTGACTAACACTTAATAAATTATGATTTAAGCCATCAACATACATAACATTACCAGCTTTGACCTTCTTTTTCAACTGGGAAAAACCTTTACCTTTTACGAATGCCGAGGTAATTTTCAAATGATACCTTCTTTTCCCTTTCTAAGGTAGTATATGATTGAAGTTTGTCTTTATCACCTGTCATATGTTTTGAGCGTCCACTGTCAATGTACGATAGATTTTCTTGTCCTTCTGCATATAGGGCTATCCCACATCTATTTGGTTGTGGTTCTTTCTTTCTCCATGTTTTTTAACTCAATGCAGTCTGCTCCTTCTGAATTGTTTGCTGAAACCTGCTTCTGCATTCAGAATCTTCATGACTCAAATTGTTACAGATATTGCATTCTATTTCATTTTCAAGAGCAGAGAAGTTATTGTAGGTTATTTTCATGATTCCTATCATACCGCTTTATTTTTGAGCTTCCCTAGTCATGATGGTCTTATAGGCAACACAATGAGCAACTTTATGACCAAAGTTATGACAAGAGAAACATTGGCCATTGAAGAAATTATTGCGACTATCAAATCTACCAACTATATGATTGTAGTTTCCATCCATTCTTGAGCTGAATTAAGAATGATTTACCTGAGGTCGGTTGAGGCTTCTATTCATCCTTGAAGTAGATTGCTCCCGATAATCTTTGATCATTCTTGAAGCAACTTGACCCTGATTTACCTGGTGATCTACATCATGCTTTTGCTGTTCATTTCTCCTTGCTGGATCAAGGTAGCTTTCGGAGGTCGATGGCTTTTTTGTTTGCTTCTGAGATTGAGAGGCTTCTCCGGAATATCTGAGACCTGTTTTGATTAGAGGAGAATGCTGCACTTTGATAATCTCATCTAGAGTTTTAGATCCTTTAGCGAATCTGAGATTAAGGGCTTGTGTTTTCTCAATTTCCTTTCTAACTCCCACAATTTCACATTTTAACTTTTCATTGTGTTTATCCTTTTCAGCGAGTTGGAATGTTAGAGTATCAATAATAATATTCTTTTCTTTTAAACAAATTTTAAGTTTAGAAATTTCTTCATACAGACCTTCTTCATTTATAGCATCCAAGAAATCACAATCTTCAAAAGCCATCAAAAGTCTATTTTCATGACCTTGTTCATCTTCATCACTATTTGAAAGTGCATCACTATCTTCATGAGTATAATAGCTCTTCTTACTTACATATTGTTTTCTATTCCATCTAACAGGTTCCTTACCTCTATCTAGTTTATCTTTATGAGGACATTTTGTAGCATAATCACCGACTCTTCCACAAGCAAAGCATTTGAAAGGTAGCTTACCTCTGAATCTTCCAGTTCCCCGTTGAAGGTTCTTGACAAAATTTGATTCTTCCTCTTCTTCTGCCATATGTCCTGGCTAATAGTAATCTCCTTTTCCTGATGCTTTGAATGCAGCTTCTCTTCTGTCTAATGGTCCTCCTTTTCTCATTTTGTAAGTAGTTAGAATTCTGTGTAATTGTGACATGGTAAGATTCTTTAGATTCTCCTTTTCTTCTATGGAAGAAACTTTTGAATCAAACTTATGAGACAAAGATCTTAGAACCTTCTCAACCATAACAACTTCTTTTATTTCTTCACCCAATTTTTTCATACAATTTACAATCTCATCTATACATAGGAAATAGCTAGCCACACTTTCATCATTATGCATTCTGAGACTTTCTTATTGAATTCTAAGAGTTTGTAGTTTTGCTCGTTTTACGTGCTCATCTCCTTCATTTCTTAGAACGATCTTGTACCATATTTCTTTTGCGCTTCTGAGCTGCATCACCTTGACAAATTATGCTTGAGATAGACTTCCCAATAGAGCATTGATATCCTTTGCATTTGTTTCATATTGCTTCTTACCAACTAAATATGTAGGAGTTGCTGACAGAAATGTGTATCCTGTTTCCACAATATCCCAAACTTCTATACCTAGAGATTGAATATAGGTAGTGATTCCTACCTTCCAATAGACAAAGTTGGTTCCATCAAATATTGGTGGCCTGATAGATGCTTCCTTTTCGTAGTTGCTCATGATGATAGATCTTCCTTCAAGCGATCAAGCTTTTCCTGAAGGACCTGCTTTGATACCAATTGTTGGAAATAATACTGAGAGGGGGGGTGAATTAGTATTATCAAACTCATTTCAATTTATACAAATATTTGTAGATGAAACTTGTGTATACCTCCCAAACTTATAATATATTAATCTGTGTGTCAGAACCATATAACAAGAACAAAAATAGAGCAACAGTGACACCAAAGAACACAAGAGATAAGGTGGAAACCCAATGTAGGTGAAAACCACCTACTGCAATATGTCTCTATCTTCTTTCAATTAGAAACTTCTTTTTACAATGATTTTGTACTGGTGCAGTCCTTTAGCAGTACCCAGGCTTCAACCTGCAGAAGGCTACAACCTTCTATTTTCTTCCAGGGACCACGTTTCATAAAGTTTCATACTGGATCCATGAAAAATAAATAATCATCAATTACATGTGAAACAACCAATAGCTTCTCAGAATGCATTAACCAGAAAACAATACCAGTAAGTAGACACCGATTCTAAACCCAGAATTCTACAGTAATAGAAAAAAAGTAACCAAAATATATTTCAAGGAAAAGTCTGCAACTTCACCAATAGAAACCTGCAAATATCTACATCTCTGCTGTGTCTAGCCTGCACAGCTTCGCACCTACTCTGTCTTCTGTTCTACGCAGCACCACACTGCTCTATCTTCTTTTCTATGGACCTTCGCACCTGCATTGTCTACTCAACTGTGCACCTCTGCACCTGATTCGTCTTCTGGCTTGTGCACCTCCACACCTACACCATATCTCGCCTGTGGACCTCCGGGTATAGACACTTTATCAGTCCTCAATTATATCCCAGACTGTTAAATTCACAGATCTGATCATACACCAAAGAGATCTCGACCCATCAGTAGATTCGCCTTATAATGCTCAAGTTTCTCCTTGATTCAGATCTAGCTATCACTCACAAATCGATCACCAAAATTTTAGACCTTGCTCTTAAGATATTCAACGTACACAAGTGAATAGGCCAAATGATCTCCTTCCCTTTTTATAGTCTAGGCCTTTCTCAAACCATGGACCAAAACCATAGAGATCCAATACTAGGGATCCAAAACCTGGGTTCAATATTTTAGATGCAAAACCACAGACCAAAACCATAAGATCAAAAACGTCAGACTAAATACCATGGAACAAACATAAGATTTTCCATGTGCACATTTTTCTCTGCATGAAAGTCCATGCATTTTAGGTTTGCACTTTTTGTTCGGAGTGCATGCGAACATATCCGCATCTTATGAGACGCGCACCTGCACAACCTGTCAATGACCGCACCTTTTGGACGGTGCACCTGAGGAACCCGAAAATAACACTGTTACACTATAATTTGTCATATGATTCCTTTGTCCTGCACCCCATGTATTCTATCACATCTGATATTTCTACTGTAGACTCATCTGGTTGTGTATCGTGAATTGCTCTTCTCTGAGAGGGTTGCCATCAAGTACAACACATACATCATAATGCCAGCAGGCTCATCTTGTAGCAGAATTATTTTATCCATATCTCTCAAATGATAGAATGGATCTACCTAAAAATCTTTGATCATGTTTCCATCATCCTTATCCACCTCCCTATAAAACATCTTGGCCAATGGATGCACTAATATCGAGAAAAATTAGAAATGGTTGTAGGTGATGGAGGCCAATTTATCAAACAGTGTGCACTAGAATTTACTGAAATTGTTTGAGCATCTCACCATCAACCATATTCATCTCCCCATGAAATATATTGGCCAATGGATTCATCGTTTTTGCAATATGGTAAAAATATTTTTTTCTCTGTGTATTTTGGCCTCCTGTAGCAAAACAAAACCCTCTTGTAGTATTTTAGGACAGTGAGGAAAATAAATGGGAAAGACACTGAAATGATGAATGGATTTTGGAAATGTATTAGGGCAATGGATTGACATGGATTTTGTCCTATTGGAGCATCTTAACAAAGGAAGAAAAAACCCAAGTTTCAATTTCCTTAACTAGTTTTTTGGTCAACTTTTCTTTTGGTAGCTAACTTACTTTTGTTGCTTGTAAAGATTGGAGAGAAGATGAATTCATTAGAGAGAGATACATGGAGAAAATAATTTTTTTCTTTTCATTTTTTCAATTTTTTTTTTCTTTTATTGAGGCCTACTAGCTGTGTCAATGAGGTTTTAGACTACTAGGTTTGCCTAGGTGCCTTAAAGGAGGTTTTCACCTAGGATCTTTTCTTGTTATATTTTTCTTTTTTTTTCAACCCATTAACCACCTCATGGAGCTTTTCAATCAATGAGTCAATCTCAGGCCCCTGAAAATAGGTTTTCACCTGAGAGTTTATTATTTTCCTCTTATTTTTCCATTTTTATTTATTTATTTTTTCTATCCTACTCTACTTGATACACTCATGTGTAGGCTTGAAACATATTATTTGACATGTACCTAAATATTAGAGACAGAATGCATTGAATTTGATGATATCAAACAATGTTGAAGAAGAGAGTGCTGCTCCATCTTGTTGATTTCTTGGAACCAAATCTCAATATATCTTTGATGCCTTTGGTTCACTTGCTCATCTGGATCATTATTCATGTCTTCTTCTAGCATGCCATTCAAATCTTCCTCATTTTTCTCGTTATTATCTTGATCACATGGATGATATTATGGTAAACATGAGGTAACTTTATCAATCTTTAATTATGATGTCTTCTCTTCATCCAGTGCAGCTCATGATTCCTTTGTCTTCCCATTTGAATCTTCTTTTTCTGAATGTTGTTCTTCAATGAAGTCAAGAGAATCATTTTTTTCAATACTCTTCTTGAGCTAAGATGAATACCATTTAGATCAAGAGGAGATGTTTGGAAGTGTTTTACCTCAACATTGTAAGTGGGCTGAGATAGTTTCTTGTGTGGGTTTGGAAATGGTGGCATGGGTAGTTAATTGGGAGTGGATCTTTGAGATGCATGTGTTTGAGGTTGTAGTTGTGGTGGAGATGGATGGTAGGGATAACATGGAGTTGGTCATGGAGGATATTGAGGAAAATATTGAGGATATTGTGTATTGATCCCATAACTTCCTTGCCAATCTTGTTGCCAAGATTGGTTTTGGGGTTGAGATGGCCAAGGTTTCCAAGTAAAGAGTGTGTTCCAATTAATTTGAGATGGATGAGCATAATACTGAAATTGTTAATTAAGTTCTTCAATCACAGTGGGTTGACTTGGTTTCTGTCATCTTCTTGGAGCTACATAAGATAGCTTCTTTGGATATTAACTTACTCCATTGTCATCATTGTAAAATTCCTTCATCCTTGGTCATGATGGGAAACATTTAATAGCATGTGATTTTGCATGGAAAGCACAAATATCAACATCTTTTTTCTCATCTTGCATTCTTCACATTTCTACTTTTTCACTTAGATTGCTAAGAATTTATGTTTTAATGTGATCATGAAATTTTTCCAAGTTCAACTTGACTTATTGATATTGATGGTGATTTACTTACTCTTGCCCTTCCTCTTGATATGCACATTCAGACTTCACAAATTTCTTCAAACAATAATTGGTATACATCACCTCTACTCATAGGATCAACCAGATCAATATTCTCATCCCTATTTTTTCTAAAGAAGAGGATTTTAGTGTGTCAATTCTAAATGATGTAATTTTTCCCTCTTAACATAATACATGAATCTCTCTATTAGACCGTCAAGGCTCTCATCTTTTGTTTGAGTCATTCTGAAGATTTTTTCTTTAATATCATGATATTTATAGTTTTTTAGAAATTTCTTTTGTATATCATTTTGTGATCTTATTGAATTAGTCCCTAAACGCATGAACCATTTAAGATCTCTATCCTTCAATGTTGTCAGAAACAATCTCGTTTTTTGACTGTCTAGTAAGTAACCATAATATCTACAAATGATTTAAAATTCAAAGAGAAAGTTTTCTAGATCATTTTACCTCATACCATGTTATTTGGGAAGGAAATATGGAAGGATGTTCTTCCTATGAACACTAAAATTAGTATCTTGAATAGGAAATCTGAGAGATCTTCTTCATTGTCATCATTTTCATCCATTTCTTCTACCTTCTTTCCCACATCTTCTTCTTCTACCTGCAAAACTGGATGGTGATGTGGCTCTTTCTGCACTACGTGATCAAGTGGGGGAGTTTAGTGTTGGTGAACTATTTTTTTATGTTTTAATAAAAGAAATTTAATAATAATTCTAATGTAATGCAATTTTTTTGAAATGAGATATGCCTAATTCAACTTTTTTTTCTAGAAATGGATCAACTAGGGAAGAAAGCAAGGCATGCTTTGAAACCCCCCCAAAAACAATGCCAAAAGTGATGAGCCCCATTATTGCAACAAGAATGTTGCAAATCCCAAGGCTACCAAATTAAATTATCAACCTAGGGTTCATACAAAATTAAGAGGTGTCGACACTGTTTGTGAAGCATTGAATGTGTCCTTATTTCATTGATTTGATGAAATTAAGTGAATATAATGAGATAAAAAACTATCCTAATTGCAGAATGTAAATTTTTCCTTGAAAATGAACTAATCCTATGCAAGAACGACAATTGGAAATTGAAATCCTAAAAGCATGAATTCAAAGAAATAGGCATAATCTACTTTTTAAAAAGGAAAGTCCTAAGTCGTGGTTATTCTTCCCCAATCATGGATTTAGAGACTAGGGGGTAATTGTTCAATCCTAAGAGGAAAATCCAAGTACTTCAAGAAAATATGGTCAAGTTTACACATGCTACAGGAGTGCTATAGGAGGCGCTACAAGAGGTCTTGTTTTGCTACAAGAGGCTGTGGTTTGCTACAAGAGGTGATAGTTTGTCAAATTACCAAGTAAATCAAATGAAAATGGGATGGGAATTTTTATTACTAATAATTAATATGTTGTAGTACTTGATTCCAAGTGGAATCACTCCAAAATACCCCTAGTAACACATGCTAAAAAATAGCATAAACTTACTAGTCTAAATTATGGAACTTCAAGAACTAGTGAGCTATTTAAACCACCAAATGCCTAACCTAATCAAGTGAAAATTCTATGCAGTAAATTTTTACGTTAAATTGAATATTTTATGACCCAATAAAATTGCAATCAACTCAAATAAATTCCATTAACACATTCTAAAAAATAACATAAAATTACTACTATTTTGCTCCAAGGGACTTCTAGAAATTCTAGATTTGTGAACTAGTAAACCAATTCAAGTAGCTCAATCATAAATATGAATTTTCAAAGATATTTTAAGGATACATAGTTCTTGGTAATTTGTAAATAGCCTGAAAAAAAACTTATTTCAATCATTTAAGCAGTGTAACCTACAACAGAAGAAGCATGAATAATACATTCAGAAATAAGAGATGCAAGTGAAAAAGACATTCAAAGGATAGAAAGAAATTATACAAGAGGGCTCTAAGGCTCCTAGGATAGAAAATCCAAAGGAAAATTAGATTCATGAAGGATAACAATCTTTAGAGGCCAAAAATGGAACAAAACTTCATTATTTGAGTCATTCCAAGGACATCCCTGTTACGAATGAAGGTTGAGTTGCTAAATAACAAGTTTTCTCCATAAGAAGGCTACGAAATACATGCCCCTAGAGGAAAATTCGAGTTGGTACTTACAAAAATTGATGGGGAATCATTTTCCTTGAAAGGAGGAAGCTTTCGCCTCGAAAATCCCTCAAATAGTGGATTTGGTTCACAACACTAGGAATCTACATTAAATGATGGGGAACACATCATTTTATCAATCATTGGAGCTCCCAAATGCGTCAATAATTTCATAATATTTTGTTCATTTATCATCCAATATTGATCCTCTTGAGGCTAGGAGAAAGTCCCTAGATTATCTCCTCCTCCAAATCTTCATAATCTACCCAATATTCTCACAGTATTTTAAAAAAATAAATATATTAGTTACAAATACGAAATATCTCTAAACCTTCCTAATGAACATATGAAAGTTAAAAATATATCATACATTACAAAATTATAGGTTTTCTGTGTTGAAGGATGGTCATATGGGCCTTAATTTTGGTCTAATTTGGAGGCCAATCAAGAGGAGCCTAGGAATATGTAGTGTACATATTTGGGAGGAAAGAAGTGAGGGATTGGGTGTTGTGATTGTGAAATGTGCAGTTGCAAGGGAAAGACAGGGTGTTGTGATTGTGCAATGTTGTTACCGGGAATAGTGTCCGCTCGGATGCTGCTATTCCCACTAAGACTAGTAGCTATCTTAGAAACAAATAGGTAAAGTCTACTTTCACTTTCCTTTATGAAAATAGATAGGAGTGGAACAAAGGAGACCAACCTTAGTCTTGCGCTTGATTTCCTCTCCTTCCTGATAGAGCTTTGTCACTTCTTCTTTATCTGCCCAGCTAAGAGCGCCTGGGGAATCACAACAACATTCTACTATCGAAGAACAAAGATGTATATTCATAAATAACATAGGACCAGATGTGTGTTAAGCATACAAATGGATATATAAACAAACATATAGGAATATGGAGGAAAACTTGAATAGATTTATTAAGATGAAAAGTAGCAAGAGGATTACAACCATATGTTCTGACCCAGCATCATCCTCCAGCAAGAAAGCCATTCTTTACCTCAAGTAAAGCTTAGATCACCCAACACTATGAATATACACCAGAAAACCAACAACACTTCTCTATAAGATACAAAATTCTAGCCTCTGGATCTTTGTGATGAAGGATCCATATATAGATGATTGTAGGGAGGTGAGTCATCTTATGGGGTTTTGATTAGTGTCCTCTCTCTGATAGTTCTTGCTTCCACTTGGAGAATGATGATCTCTTACTCATCCCTGGTCGAAAATAGAGAGGCAAGTATGAGAGGGGAAGCTTCTAGAAGATTCCATGATCTTCCACCTCGCATTTTGTCCCTGCCATTTGTCCATTCTCAACCATTGCACCCTACAGAGGAGCCATTCAGTATGCATCGCACCCTGTACATAGGGAAGGTGATATGCATCGCACCCTCTACACTGGGTTTTCTGTATGGTCCAGTTTTGACCATTTATGAGCAGTTTTGAGTGGAGAACTTCTGGGAGATGATGTAATCAGCTGGCCTTGTTCCTTTAGGCAGTGAAGCAACACTTTAAGGGACTCAGGAGCCCTCAGTTTATGAACATTTATGATTGGGGTTGAAGTTCCCAAAAATGTCTATAACAGTTGCCCCCTAAAGCATGAGGTTGTTCATCTTTTTGATGTCGGTGAAATGCTAAAGTTTTTTCGAGCTGGGGGGCGACTTGTAATAAGATACAATACAATACATTGTTTTGACAACATTTTTTGCATGATCTAGTTGAGGCGGCCATTCCCATGCTCATCTTTATAAATTCATTTTCATGTACATAGGACAAACAATCATCTATGTGGTAGACTGATGATTTGGACTCATCATCCTTTGATTTGGATGATCATCTGTTTGGCAATGATGTACACTTGATGTCTTTATAGTCCTAAATATATCGTAGCCCAGACAGATGAAACTAGATCCGGGGTCTTCAAAACTCGTTCAATCTTCACTTGGAGTACAAGTCGATCCATGTGAAAAATGTTCTGGAGTCGAACATGGAAAGACATCGCCTGATTACCAGCTAATGATGTAAGCTGTTAACAGGCGCGAGAAGAATCACCAATAATGAAAATTACCCTCAAGGTACTGCAGTACAATTCACGTGGTGTGAAAAAGGGCTTGGCGTTGAACACCACATAAAATCTCTCGGTCAAAGGCCATTGATGTAAACCTGTCAACAAAAGTGAGAAACTTGCCATTGAGGCATGCAAGCTTCAAAGTACTGAAAGGGTTGTTCATAATTCAACTTCTTGGATAATGAGCTGATGTCGACAAGAAGTGACCCATCGCAAGAGGGCCTTAATGAATCCCACATCAATCGAATGGAATGAACAAAATGATTTTGGAGGTGAAAACAATCTGGCGATACAGGTTTCAGGGTGGTGGTCATGAAGGAATGGAGAATGAATGTATTGCAGTGGGTGAGACACAAGCGAATTGTCTGAATGACTTTTCTTGAACATATCGGCAACACTGAAGATGGATTGGTAGCGTTAAACCCAAAGATGGATGGTGTGATGGATCAATGGTGATGACCAGTGAACGGAACAACCCAACCCAACTTGGATGCAGAAGGAAAGTGTCATGTTCAAGAGCGACTTGCTACCAATAAAGCTTTTTCAAGTTTTCTTCCCAATTTTCCCCAGTCATTGCTGACCAGTACCTCTTTATTTTTGTCAAGATTGAGGAGGATAACATATGCTTGTTCTATAATCTGCCCTTCGGGTCAACCTGTCGCTATATTTTAGTGAGCCTATCAACAGTGAAACTCGTTCTCGTCCGTTTGGATGAGTTTGTCGCTATTCGGTTTTAACGAGTTCAATGACAAAGATAACTCGGTCGCTTTCAATTTTAGAGAGACTGAAAGGAATGGAAAGGAGACTCCAACGATTCATTTTTGTCATGTAATCCCTTAAGTTTGAAAAAGCGTAAAATAATACAAAAGGGATGAATTTTTGATAATTTTAATGAGCCGAACAAGACAAGCGCTCAATCTTTTTGTGTAATAATCCCTCAGGTCCAAAAAGATTAAAATCTAGAGGAGGGATAGCACTTCCAATGAATTTAACGAGTCGGAGAGGCCAATCACTCGACAATCTTTTCATATTTTATGAGTCAGTTGAAAAGAGCTTAAAGGAGACTCATTTTTGAGGAACGAGTGATGATTTTGGGTAGCAGCTGATTCCAGGTAAGGTTTGGAATTTTCCAATCACGACAGTGTCACAAGTATGGCTAATAGAATCACTCTTCGCAGATGTTCCTCGAAAGGGAAAAGAATCATATGGAGGTGAATGATCGGCTAAAAACAGAGTGGAGGTGATGATGAGAACACGACCAATGCTCAAAAGCTGGCAATAAGGCATTCACAATGGTTATTTACCGGTTCATTTTTTAATGAGCTTAAACTTTGGGGGAAACATTTGCTCATGACTTATGTTTATTTTTTAACGAGCTTGAACTATGTGCTAAAACTGCTCGTGATAATGGTCATTCAGTCTTTGATTCACCATTAGCATTTTGTTCTTCCAAAGATTGCACTACCTGTTCATTTGCTTCATCAAACCGATTAGAAAGGAAAACATATGCTTGATAAATGAGTTAAGAACACTAATATTTTACTAGAATTACGTGCATGGTAAATTAAAAGTGACTTTAAGCTCTAATTTTACCATTTCATTTGAACTTGGTTTGTTGGAGCTCTGGAGGTGCTTTCCCCCCTGATTTTCACCAGCTGATTTCGGGAGATTTTGTGCATGATTCCTGATGTCGCTTGGACCAGGTAGGAGCTAAAATTGTGCTCTTCAATTGCATTCTTTTCTTTTTGAATTTTGAGCCTGTTTCCTTACTCTGCTGAGCATCTAGGGTTTGAAGAACTCGCCCTGACACCATCGCAACCTTCCCTAATCAAAAGGTACGATGCATACTGGTCTTCTCACTGACTAGTCAGTATGCATTGCTCCCAGTACACTTACTAGGGTGCGATGGGTGCAAGGAGGAAACTTTTTGCACAGTTTTCTCATAGATTTGTTCCTGTTTTTTACCAAATGAAGATCCTGACTCTTCTCTTATTTATTTTTCATAGATTCATTGGATCAAAATGCTTGTTACATGGAGAGAATGCGAGCATGAAGAAGAGGACGCTATTGCTTTACATGATCTGAGAACAGTAGCTGCATTATGGAACTGTGGCTTGTTGAAGTTTTTCTGTATCTCTAGCATGAGGCAACAAATCAGCTTGTTGCAATATTTCCTCAATGCCTGGGATCCTATCAACCAGGTGTTCCAGATTAGGGGCAAATCGATCCCCTTGAAAGTCGTGGACATCTATCTTCTGACCGATTTATCGAGGCATGGTGCCCCTCTCTCATTATCGGGCTTCGCCCATGGGGGTGAGTCCGTGAGGGAGTATATTCACTGGCACTGCAGAGAGGGATATCAGCCAAGTACGGACGACAAGATCAATATCCAAGATGTCACTGGCCAGCCCTTGTGGACCATTCTGTTCACTTTTGCTAGACTGGCTGGTAGTTCTGCTCTTCACATAGCTAACAAGTCTTATATGCAGTATGCTTTGGAATGCCTTGAACCGAAGGTGTTCAACTGGTCTGATGCAGTACTCTCTATGATGAAATAACAACTAACCAAGGTGAAAAGTGGAAGATCCAAGAACTTTGTCTATGGTTCTATTTTTACCGCTTTCGCTTTCGAGAGAATCCCACTGATGCATCCGCAGTACATCTCACTTGGCCTACCTCCACCGACTGAACCACGGATGCAGAGGTGGGTTGACCTCATGTCTCAGCATGCTGAATAGCCTCAGATTTATTTTTTTGATACTTTCTTCGAGTTTTTCAAACGTCAGGAGATGGTTTATGCCAGGTTTCCATATGTTGGCATGGATTTCTAATGTGACCCATATTTGGTGCTGCCGGCTAGCGAGCAATGGGGTGCTATGGGTAAATCTTCTGACCATATCTTTGTTCATTGTTCTTTACAATGTTCTTATGTTTTTCTTGACCAAGACTAATCAAAACTCATGTGCTCATGTAGACATTGGACGAATTTGACCGGTAGTACGCTGCAGAGACCCAGGAGCCGCTCCAGCAGGAGAGGATATTAGGAGGGCCATCCTTCGCGACCTTGACATGGTCGTGATTCTTTTAGCACTATAGGACCAGTTCGAGGGTCTTACCCTTTGTATCCTGGATGTGAGGACCGATGAGATGCCTTTGCAGTTGCAGCGACATACTACTGGAGTGCCGAGTCGATGGACTAGGTGTTTACGCATGATTGCATAGGCAGTGACTTGTTATCACCAGCATCATTAGACTAGGGTGCCTCCTAGAATTTTGAGTTTTGGGTCATTTGATTGATTTTGTCTTGGTTACAAAACATTATGTATAAACTATAAATAGTTATGTATATATTTTTGATTTTCGGAGCTTTATTTTGGTTAATTTACATGATCCTACTACATATATTGATGTGGTGCTTCTTTTTATAAATGTCGCAAATGTCTATCTAACAAATAATTTGCCAATGAGTCTGTTAATGTGTTTAAACTTCTGGAAATATGTTGATATTGGATGAAATCAAACTGTATTTCCAAAATTATGACTCTTAGGAACATGTGATAGATAGTTGGATTTCGTACAGAATAGATGCCAGTGAGTTGTAGAATGGTGAGTTGTGAGTCTAGCCTGACGACAAGTCGGCATATGCCATGTGTGATGACATCAGAGAGGAGTTCTATCAATGTGTTGTATTCAGCAATATTGTTCGTCGACCGACCAATACATACCCCTCTGAAATTTACTAACTCGCTGCTGGGATTGAAAATGGCCCATGCCGCAGAAGACAGGTTCTGCGAACTATGACTTGCTTTGTCGGCATATCCAACGAATGATTCCAATAGGTTCAACACCTGCAATGAATGAAAAAAGTGGATTACCTAACCAGAATAATTGCTCTTGGTGAAAACAAAAATCTAACAAAAGGATGAGGATTACTATGCGGAATTAAGCATGGTAACACTTGAGGTACAACCTGTTGCGAGGTTGCACGAGTGGAATCCCATCATAGTCCATCAACTCATACGCTCCTTTTGCTAATACACGTTTAACAATATAAGGACCCATCCATAACGATTTGAATTTCCCTGCTCCTGACTTGTTGGATTCCCGGTTGTAAAGTAAGATTAGGTCACCTTCTGAGAAGATGCGATGTTTGACATTTTTGTCAAACTATGCTTTGACTCGTTTCTTATGAGCTTCGTTAGCCGAAGCTGCATCACAATGGGTTTCATCCAATTGGATTAGTTCCAAGAAACGAGCCTCTTCTTCTGAGGTTCCGGGGAGAAGGTCGATTACGAGTTTGAGGGACGAGATTTCACATTGAACAAGTAAGATTGCTTCCAGACCATACACAAGTTGAAAAGGTGTAAACCTGGTTGCATTTCTTACCGATGTTCTGTATGCCCACAAGGCCGAGTATAGGATCAGGTGCCAATCTCGTTTATGGACTCTGATCATTCTTTACAGCATGCACTTTATGACTTTGTTGATCGCCTCAACCTGTCCATTAGCTTGTGGATAATACGGAGTAGAGCTATCATGGGACAGTCCTAATTTGGCAGCCAACTCAACCATCATGTGATTGCAAAAATGTGTTCCATGATCTATGACTATGGCCTATGGAACACCAAATCTGGAGACTACGTGATTAAAAAATAAAAGGGCATCCATTTCGCCGCTTTTGTTTAATGTAGGCATCGCCTCAGCCCATTTGGTAAAATATTCTACCTCAACTATGATATACCCATGCCCCCCGGCTGAGGTGGGGTTACATGTCATGAAATATTTGCCCCATTTAGCGAATGACCTAACAACAACTACTAGTTGCAGCGGTGCGGGTGGTCTTCTAGTTTTGCTATCAAAAATTTGGCAAGCATGGAAACTTCTAACTGTGGTTATGCAATCTTTGAACATTGTTGGCCAGAAGAATCCTGCTCACAAATTTTTTTGCACCGTAGCATAACTAGATTGATGCCCCTCACATGCACCTGAATGACAATCATTCAGGACTTTTTCGTCCTCATTATGGGTGAGGCACCTTTGCAGAACTGTATCGATACCACGACGGTAAAGGGTATCACTGACGATCACGTAGTCTTTCGCTTGGTATCGAATACATCGTTTTTCAGAGCGTGAGGTATTAGACCTATATGTTTGTGTATGGAGATAGATGATTATATCTCCATACCCCAGATCGCTTGAAGATATCAGAAAAAAATTTTCATCCACGATTGCTTCTTCGGATGTTGCATCGTTGGACGACAATGGGAGATCACATAGTAACTCCGCGAATACCAAGGATTTCTTTGATTTGGATATTTGAATTCCAGATCAAACTCTTATAGAATTGCTATCCATTTTGAATATTTGCCCGCCAGCATTTGTCACGAAAATATATAAGTCATGGGGTTGCAATCTGATAAAATGGTAGTTTTCCTGAAGAGGACGTAGTGTCGAAATCTCTGTATTGCTTGAACAACTGCTAGGGTGAGCTTTTCAACGTAGGAGTATTTCATTTCCGTATCATTTAAGTTTCAGCTTAAATAATATATAGGATGTTCAATTCCATTTTCTTCTTGAACTAAAACCATTGCTATGGTTGTATCTGCTATAGCCAGACACAGGTTAAATTATTTTTGATAATCAGGAGCATATATTAATGACGCTTGTATTAGAGATTGCTTTAAAGCATCAAAGGAAGCTTGCGCGACCTGATCCCAAACGAAGGGTACTTCTTTTTTCAAAAGACGAGTATAACCTTTAGCTAGTTCGGCGTAATTTGGAATGAACCTCCTAAGGAAGTTTGCTTTCCCTTCAAGTTTCTGAATCTAAAGCAAGTTTGAAGGTGGAGGCAAATCGATGATTGTCTGAACCTTGCATGGGTCGAAACGAATCCCATCCTTTGAGACCACGAAGCCAAGTAAACGACCAGAACTGACACAAATCATGCATTTGTGTGGACTGAGTCGTATCTAATTGTGTCAGCAACGTAGAAATATCACTCTCAAATGGCACAGATGATCGGTCCGCTTTCGCAAATGAGCGGGAAGATCATCGAGATATGGTTGAACGATGTTTTTGATGTCATGGAAAGCATAGTTCATTACTCTCTTAAAAGTTGCCCCTATGTTCTTCAAACCAAAGGGTAGCTTGCGATATGTGAATGTGCCCCACGGACAAATGAATGCAGTCTTTGACTGGTTCTATGGGTGGATATTTATTTGATTATACCCAGAAAATCCATCCATAAATGAAAAGATTTCACATCTGACGCATTCACTAGTTATCTCGTCAACAAAGGGTGTAGGGTAGTTGTCTTTTGGACAAGCTTGATTTACATCCCTGTAATCGACGCACACTCTAATCATTCCTTGGTTTTTCATCACAGGAACAATATTTGATACCCAATCGGTCAGAGGAATGGGGTAGATAAAACCAGCATGGAGGAGTTTTTCAACTTCTGCATTGATGGCAACGACTTTCTTGCGGTGCACCTGCCGTAGTTGTTGTCACACTGGTTTGACATCTGGATACATCTTAACTTTGTGTTCAACTATGCTCGAGTCAATACCTGGCATTTCATCATATGACCAAACAAAGACATCTCTAAACTCATGAAAGAGAGCGCTATATATTTCGAGTTCTGAAGAAGAACATGATTTGCCAACATGAATATTCTCTACAACATCTATTTTGGTTGAGATATTTATGGTAGTAGTCTCTTCAATATTGGATAGGTTTCTCTTGGAATCCATCGTATTTATAGTATTTGTCAGAAAGTCAAATACAGAGGGATGGTGTAGGTCGGTAGAATTATCTTCTTTCCATTTCAGAAGATGGGAATGATGGTGGTAATCTTCCCATGGTGCCCCATCAATCATCATCGATTGAATGATTCCTTCATCTGTAGAGTGTACTTGTGACCAAGGATCAGAAGGGGTGCCATATTCCTTAGACCTATCTATCCAAACGCTTGATGAGCGTTGATGCGGGTTTGCCTCCCATGCTGAAAACATTGATTGCTATAATATTTCCAATGGGGTTAGAGGCAAAACTTGATCCATTTTAACATCGTTTTCTGACATCTTTTGAATGGAAGATATCATATTGTAGGTTCCTACATTAGCCACTTCCGCCAAATTTGTTGGAGGCAGTAGGGTAAAAGTTCCCATTAATGTGGGGTCTTTTACTAGGCCTACTCAGATATTGTGAAGCGTGTTAGGGCTTCCACGGATCATCGGAATGCTTCCCGTAACTTGCAAACTGTTCAGGAGAAAAGTTTGTTGGTCGATGATTGTAATTCCTCCTTGGGAAGGAAATGCAATTTTCCTAAAGTAGGTCAACACAATGGCTGCCATGGCATATATCCAGGGTCTTCCCAGTAGGATGTTGTAATCGAGGTTTCCATCGATGACTTCAACATTGATTTCTATTGTTTTACCCCCCAGTTCGACTTGTAAGTTACTTAATATTCCATACGGGGTGTATGTTCATCCATCAAATGCTTTTAATGTCATCGACGATCGCGACAAGGATGGAGACCCTAGAGTTTTCCAGCAACTCATTGACATGATACATGTGGATGCCCCCTCATCAATAGTTTTCTATGAACAGTTTTGTTGAGGGATTTCACTTGAATGAGGAAATCCAGTTGAGCTGGTAACTGAGGGTCGTATCCTTTGTGATTAAAAGATACAAGATTGGAATCTGTTAGGTCAATCCCACCTATTGTTAATAATAAAGCCTGCTTTTGGGAGGGGCAATTTTGCAGTACCTCAAGAGTCGACATCGCGGATGGTGATTGGGCTAAATCCTCCACTATATTATAGTGTTGTGCTGCTCGGGCACGAGGATTAAATGTCGATTTGTGTACTACTCCCTTTGGCGGTTTTATTGTTAATTCAGGAATGATGGGCGGCACAACTTCGGTCGAAGTTGTTGTTGAACTACTAGGTTGATCATTATCCTTGTTGCTCAACATCTGTGGATTCCCGTAATCTTTACTCCTTGTCGATATGAGAGCATCATTCAGTTGCTTTGAAACTATTAACATTAGCACTTGGGATGGGGAAGCATTTTCGCTAGCAACCAAATTTGTTCCTAGGTTTGGAAATAGATCAGTCAATACAACTGAGGTTTTTGAACTTTTGAAGGATTTTCTAAGTTCATATTTATATGGACACTCACTGGTCTAGTGATCCTTGTCACATATATGACATGGAGTTTTTGGTTTCCTATTCCCAGAAGGGTTTGCAGAAGATTTTTTTAGGAGATGAGTCCCCTTGGTTTTTCTTCTTCCCTTGTTTTTTCTTCTTGCCTCCTGGTTGCTTGGGTTCTTTGCCTTTGTCTGTAAACACGACATTTACTTTCGAGGCTAGAAGTTCCTCATTTGCATTTTGACTCGAAACCGTGCGAGCCTTTTTCGATGTAGCCTTTACAGTTTTAGTGCTTGTCGTACCTATCACTGGAATGAGAGACTTTGTTTGATTTAGGAGGCGGAGGAATGGAAAATTCTGGTCTAGGAGCATCAGGGATTTTATTGTAGAGCGTTCCAGACTGAGTATAGATCAAGTCTAGATATTGTGCATGAGCAATAACTTGCTCTTCAGTGATGACTCCTTCCTTTGCCACATCTTCTGTAATAGTAGGTAACAAAGACTTAATAAACCATTTAGCTAATAGCTGATCAGGAACATATGCTTTTACCATTCTACGATGACATCGCCATTCATGAATATGATCAGATATGTGAGTGGCTGTCATTTGTTTGAAATTGGTAAGTAGCTCAGTTCCTATTTCTTACCTTATAGGTAACTGAAAATGGGTTAAAAAGGTTGTGGCTAGGGTACTGATGTTATCAAACAAAGCTCTAGGCAATTCGATATACCACTTTGCTGCTAGACCAGTTAGCATTCGCTGAAAGAGGTGAAGCCTGATCGAATCATCATTTAGAGTGTTCGATGAACACCATAGATGAAAGGTCATCACATGATTCGATGGGTCTTCACCCAAATTTGCATTAAATTTAGGAATATCAGACGGAAGTTTATTCGGAATCGCTGGCCACCAAGGGGTGTAGGCAATTGGATCGTTCGTTAGTCGACTTAGATCCAATAACTCTAAAGTTGCCACAAAAAGTAACTGTTGATTCAAGCTTGGTTGAGCATACCTCCGATAAGATGGGATCATTTGAGCAGTTGGTCTTTGCATACCAGCATAATGCATTTGATGTTGGTAACTTTGGTAAGGTTGATGGGCATAACCATTATGATATGGTTGATATGACTGCCCATTACATGCAAAGACTTGTTGCTCATATCCTTGGTAAGCTTGCTAGAATTGTGGTTGTTGGTATTGCACCAGCCATGGTTGTGAAGCCATGGGTTGTTGTCCAGTACTTACTGTTTGACCAAGATGGGGGTTGGTGTTTCCCATTTGAACCTGTGCCATACCACTAGTTGGTGATTGTGGTTTTGTCATCCATACAAGAGATTGTTGCATTACAACCTGCGAAACTTGAGGTTGGCATCCAACTAGTAATGCTTGTACTTACGATACTGCCACAATAGCCAACGTAGTGGATATATTTGTCATAGGTAAAAAAATTTGCATTGAGCATACAACTCTTAGTTGTTGAGGCAGGATTGGCACCTACTGCTAGTTGTGATTCCAGCATAACCCAAATTTTGTTGTGAACTCACGTATGGTTGTCCTCCTGAGGGAGGCAATGAAAGGGTATATGACCCTCCATATGATGGTAATCCAGTACTCAAAGGAATGATTTTCCTTTGGGGACTAGTTTGCCCAAATTGGCCTTGTGAAGGATCAATTTGTTGAGACTCAACGTAAGAGATTCTAGATATAATTTTGGATGAACAAACGGGAACAATCCATACTGTCTAAATAGCCCCTATATGGGCTCCATCCAGCGATTGAGAACTGGTTCGCACAGACGGCATGCCAGCAAACATTGTCAGAGTAGCAGAAGGAGTTTTTCTGCTGTTGTGTCGGGTAACACAGTCCTCGATGTCGACAGTTGTTCAGACATATTAAGCCTATCCAAAAGATTCCTTAGTGATTCTTCAGGAACTTCCGATGGTGGGTGAATATCTTATGATGAAGAAGGATACAGGATGATCCCAGCTCCAAGTCGCGTCGGAGTACTAGATGGAGGATCTTCCACAATCTCTTCTATGGCAATCAATCTAGGAGGAAGAGGCAGACCGTCAGGTCCGTAAAATATTTCTGGTGCCGAAGAAGATACAAGTTCTGTAGCAACAGACGGTTTGGGAGTAACACCTTTCGAATCAGCTGTAGATGGAGCTAGTTCAGGAATAGAAGTGTTTACCATTACACTAGGATTAGTTGTAATGTCCTTTTGTTGTTGCAGAATTTCTTTTGTAGAGGCAGGGATACCAGAAATGTTTGGATTAATCGAAGTCTCTGAGGATGTTGGAGTGTTTGCTCCAACCAACCTAGGGGACTTTTATCCAGTCAAATGAGTTCGTTTTTTCCATAATGGTTTCGCTTCCAGAGTCAATGAAAGTTGACTCATAAGTCTCCGTGAATGACAAGTTTTTGATTGACTTTCTTCCATGATTGCGGATTACTTGATCAACTAAAAATAAAAGGGAAAAATGTTTTTCGAATTAAATAAATTTTAGATGCTTTGACACAACTTTTTTTTTCAATTTTAAAGAGTCGAGAAAAAACAAAAGATGACTCTAGTCACCTTCGATTTTTGTTGACCCTGAAGTGACAAGTGCTCAGAGGACCTTTTCTTTTAAGGAGTCTGAAAAGGAGCAAAATGGACTTCTCTAGAGATCTAGGCAGAGGGGATTACCAAACCAATCGCAAAACTACAGAATACTTTTTATGGTATGACATTCAATCTTCCCGAATGTTGTGTTCAATGCATTGCGATCGATAGGGCGGCATACACGACTTCCTAAGGATAAAGGATGCACCCTATTGTGGTCTCTCAAAATATACTCGACGGTACGTGGGAGCACAAGTCCGTACTGGCAGTTGTCGTCTTAGAGTGGAGGAATCACCCAAGCAACAATGAAAACAACAGTTACCAGGTATTATGACATCAGAATACGTCTCTAGCCTAGACCTCTAGATGTTGTGTGTTAGGTTCCAAAGCATTGTTAGATTCATTAAATCTATTTTAAGTTGATCTTGTTTAAAAATTTTCCTTTCAGGTTAGCCACGTGATGTGTATACAATTCCTAAAGTGCAGTCTAACATGATAAACAAACGTTTAATCTTCTTTAGGCAATGAAAATCCTAGCTACTAAGGAAAGACAGTTAAAAATCATTCAGCAAAGAGCAGAGAGCACACGCTAAATGCACTGTCCTAATTCAAACCAAGCAGTCAAAATGCAAATGCACATGCATGTATTTGTTTTCAGCCTTCTTAATGTATGAATGATGATAAGAAAGCTAAGTGCAAATCTAAATTATTTTCAAAGCGATAGTACTCAACAAATTTCTTTTCAAAATGAAGTGAAGGTAGGAGAGACACTTTGCGATTTCGAAATGAAAATTTCTTTTCGACACTTTAAAAACTACTCATTCATATCATATGCAACAGTAACTATATAATCAACTATCAAGAACAATGGGATTGTCTTCTAAAACTGAAAACGATAGCTATGACACTTTTCAAATCAAGAAACGACAGTTCGACTATGCTACTTCTTTGCAAGAGAGAACTGAAAATGGCACACAATACATAAAAACACTTACAGTTCTTTGCACTATGGAGGTGTAAAAATGTAAGAGAAGGGGGTTTTCACAGAGATACACAGATCACAGTCAGCAAAACTCCTGAAGAGGACTGAAAACAGTGAGGAAAAACCAAATTCTGAAGGTAAAGTTAACCTCCCCTGACCATCGCACCTGTCACACAGTGAATTCAGTATGCAGGGCACCTACTGCACTCGGGAAGTGTGATGCATACAGACTACCTTGAAGGCACAGTGTGGTGGTACCAGTGTGAGACTTTGAACGAGTTTTTACTCGCAATTTGCAATTCAGTTTAGGGATTTAGGCCGAGTAAGTGATTTTTAGTATATGTAAATCACAGGGTTGATCTAAGGAGGTTACTAGAGCCACCACTTAGGGCAATTAGACTGTTTGCAGATCGATTGTTTAATTCATAAATAAAACTTGGAGATAGACTTAAGTAGCATTGATGTACCTTGCATTTGTATAACAAATACAATTCGAAGGCTAGCTGGCTTGGCTTCAGGCTCCCTCTGTAAGTTTATAAAAGAAACAAAGATATGCTAACAAACAATCTAGTCGCTCCCCAGCGGAGTCGCCATTTTGTTACCAGGAATAGTGTCCACTCGGATGCGCTATTCCCACTATAAGTTTGGAGCTATCTTAGAAACAAAAAAGTAAAGTCTACTTTCGCTTTCCTTTATGAAAATAGATAGGAGTGGAACAAAGGAGACCAACCTTAGTCTTGTGCTTGACTTCCTCTCCTTCCTGATAGAGCTTTGTTGCTTCTTCTTTATCTGCCCAGCTAAGAGCACCTGTGGAATCACAACAACATACTACTATCGAAGAACAAAGATCTATATTCATAAATAACACAAGACCAGATGTGTGTTAACCATACAAATGCATATATAAACAAACATATGGTAATATGGAGGAAAACTTGAATAACTTTATTAAGATGAAGAGTAGCAAGAGGATTACAACCATATGTTCTGACCCAGCATCATCCTCCAGCAGGAAAGCCCTTCTTCACCTCAAGTAAAGCTTAGATCACCCAACACTATGAATATACACCAGAAAACCAACAACACTTCTCTATAACATACAAAATTCCAACCTCTGGATCTCTGTGATGAGGGATCCATATATAGATGATTGTAGGGAGGTGATTCATATTCTGGGGTCTTGATAATTTTCCTCTCTCTGATAGTTTTTGCTTCCACTTGTAGAATGATGATCTCTTACTCATCCCTGGTCCAAAACAGAGAGGCAAGTGTCAGAGGGGAAGATTCTGGAAGATTCCATGATCTTCCACCTCGCATTTTATCCCTGCCATTTGTCCATTCCTGACCATCACACCCTACAAAGGATCCATTCAGTATGCATCGCACCCTGTACACTGGGAAGGTGATATGCATCGCACCCTCTACACTGGGTTTTCAGTATGGTCCAGTTTCGACCATTTATGAGCAGTTTTGAGTGGAGAACTTCTGGGAGATAATGTAATCAGCTGACCTTATTCCTTTAGGTAGTGAAGAAACACTTTTAGGGACTTAGGGGCCCTCAGTTTATGGACATTTATGATTGGGGTTGCAGTACCCAAAAATGTCTATAACAAATGTGTAGTTTCAAGGGAGAGACATCATTGATTCCACATTGGGTGAGTCAAAAAGGCATAAATGGAATTCTTGCTTACTAAAAGAATTTAGATATTTCATAGTTGAGAACTAAAAGTTTGAAGAATGACCCTAATTCTTATTAAAAATACATAGTGCACAATGGAGGAAATATTTGGTCAAGGCATTCTGCAGTTGAGATTTGTAGGAGACAAGAGTTATAGGGTTGGGCACTTTAACTATGCAGTGTGTAGTGGATGAAGAAGAGGCTCAAGGGACCACACAACTAAGAACTACTAGTGTCTATATATGGCCCCATTAGCCAGTAAAAATAAAAAATGTGGAATTCATTGCAAGGTTGATCAGGATTTTATAGTTGATCTAGTGTAACCTGTAGGGAGGAGTGACTATGCTCTAAGGTTTCTCAATGCACAATTCAAGGAGGTTGTCCCATGTGATTTCACAGTGTGAATTTCTAGGAGGTAATAACTCCACCACCGTGGATTAGGAATGTGTAGTGTATAGTACACTTGGTTGAGGGTTGAAGATTAGTCATGGATTGCACAAGTTGTGAGGATCCAGAGAGCTCATAAATTGAATAACTGTGGGATCAATGAAAGGAGAGAGTAAGAATAAGAGTGTGCAAGAAGTCCTAAACATGATCACACACACGCATATACAATAAAACACATGACCAAGAGATACACAATACCCAAAATCAACACGTATAAAACAAAACAATAGTAAAGTGACACTTATCTCCAAGAATGACACTTAACATGCACCATTTCAACACAATGACTCTTATGGAAAAGTGTATTGTGCCATAATAATGTGTCCAACACATGTTTTAATGATAATTAACATCAAGTCGTGTGATAAAGTGTGTTGTATATGCTTCTAGAAGGTGTTTTAGGGTGCTCTTTAATACGTGTGAAAAAAAATTAAAATCAACACATGAAAGAGTGAAAGTGATGCATTGAATCACAAAGAAAACACAAACGACACATGCAAGAATGATGGAAGTAAAAAGTGACACTTGAAAAGGATAGATAAATAAAAAATAACACATGTAAGTGAAACATAAAGAAAAAGGAACAGCTATGAATCATGCCTAGAAGATGGGGAATTTTCAACCATGAATGATAAAATGCTCCTTATATTTCAATTGTGAACAGAGTTCAAAAGCCAAAGATGAACGTGTTAGAGTCGGTCTTGTCAGTCCTCCATTAGAGATCAAAGGTCTTTCTGCATTTAATTTTTAGGAGTCTCGCTCCACTCACTCAGCTGTATTCCGCTAGGGGCATGCCATAATCTAATGGAAAAGGTCATGCTAGTCATTTCTCGTCATGTCTGGCACCTGCTGGCTTAGCTCTTTTGTCAATGTTCACTAAAGTCCACTGATAGTTAATGTTCGATATTTTAATGTATGAGAGTCTAGGGATTAGTCAATTTGGTCTTCAACCATCTCCAATAAAGCCATACAGGCCAGAGGGAGTCCCTTACAAAGTTATGATTCAGAGATTTTCATCGTCATGTTGACAGATTACGACTGTTCTTCAAAACTCTATTTTGAAGAAAAGTCAAAAAGTTCGCCAGTTAATTCCTTTAGGTGCAGTCATGGTTTCTGTGGTGAAATTCCCTGTCATGCAACCCATGCAAAAAGTGTTGAAACTTTCATCATTCTAGCTAAAAATTCAAAGGGAAAAGTGAAATTCAGTGTTGCATTAACCCAGTGAAAAAAGCCAAAATGAAACATTAGCAAAGTGGGTTTTTGGAGAAGAAGAAATTAAACCCATGACTTTGAAGTCTTTATATGCAAGTTTCCACAAGAAGCCAAGTCATTGTACAAATCAAGGTCATACAGAAACGTTGGAAAGTCATTGGGAGAGCAAAGTGTGTGTTTGGAGTGAGATTGGAGGCATTTTCCAGAGCGTGTTGCACACACAGAGGGGCGCGGCCCACATAGAGGGTACGACACACAGAGCGCAACCCAGCAGTGTTAAAAATACAAGGGTGTGACGCATATACAGGGCGTGGTGCACTGGGTTTGTTGTGTGGCGCACACCCACAGAGGCCTGAAATTGTTCCCAATTGCATCAAATTTTTTGTAATTCCTTCTAATTTCCAGGTAGGGTCTGTCTCTTGGCTTGCTCATCAAATGTTTGTGAAGGTTATGGTGGTTCATGGCTATTTATTGTTGCAACAAAAACTCATAAAACCTACCACTAAAAAAAACATCAAGGCCATGGTTTCTAGGGTTGCAAACTTGTGGTATTGATGCCAAGGTTCTTTCACCCCTCATTTTTCTCTTTCTTACCATTTTTCCCTATTCTCCCTATCCCATTTTTTCCTATTTTCCCTACCCTAAAATATTACCAAACCCCTATTCCCTATTCCCTCCACTCATTGGTCAATCTAAACCGCAAAAACCCTACCCTATAAAATCCCCAAACCCTCCTACATATACCTGAACAAAATTTCCCCCATAACCCCTATTCCGATCATATTATTCCCCTCCTAACACTCCATGTTTTCATTGTTCCCCTTTGTGGCAGATATCACAACAACACCTAGTTTCATACCACCATCAAAGGGCAGCCCAAGCACAGTACACACAGCAGTCATGGCATCTGAGCATTCATCAGAGTATGAGATGGAAACACAAAGTGATTCATCCTCGGAAGAACAGGCTCCCCGGAGACATCACAAAAGAAAAAACATGTTAGGGATGAGCTAACTACCCTCACTGAATTGAAGGCCTGCCCTCTTGCTATGTCATGCTTCCAGCATCTATCATGTTTTGAATTTTGTCAAAAGGTGGCTAACGTTAGAGTTCATCATGAGTTGGCCCATATTTTTTTGCTTCACCTACATGGAGGTCACTCTATCTTGGCTGGGGTCACCTTCACATTGACACCCGAAACTATCTCATTAGCAACTGGCATACCAAATGTTGGAGAATAGTGGCACAAGAAACAGAAGGTGGATAGGCAACATTATGAGCCTTACATTAAGGCCAGTTTCTTGAGGTAGCTCACAAGAGTATTTCCATTTAGATATTTGAAATATGAATATGCTCCACTCATGAAATTGATCATGAAATACTTCAGCTGTGAGGGGAGGTTCTCTCGTCTATATATCTATCACATTAGGTTTCTCATACACTTTACCAGGGTAGAGATGATGAACCTCCCATTTTTCATTTGCAGGAACATAGAGAGGATAAACACCTTCATGTAGCACAAGACCCCTCAGCGACATCTTAACAGTGTTTATCACTTTGCTCTGATCTGGATTTTGGTGGATCATCAGTTGGGACTGCAGGGCATTGCTTGGGAGGACTTCATCTCCTGTGACCTCTTCAGCACTTCATAAGTATTATCAGAGGTTGAGCATGAGATAGACGGTCCTTCTCATCAGTATGAGCACCATGAGACCACTACTATGCCAGTATTCATCACGTATCAGAGAGGCAATAGGCATTTGTTTGCAGCAGCAAAGCGAGTGTTATCTCCACCCGGGGTGGAAGGGTCCTTGCTTTTGACATCAGCAACACAGGTACAGGATAAGGGCAAGAGGCTTATGCATGACGAGGGGCCATCAGGTGAACAGGAGGCCGACTTCATCCTCATTCATGATGAGGATGCATATGAGGAGAGTGCCAAACTTAGGAGGACCATCCAGGAGCAGAAAACGAAGATCCAAGACTTGTCACTAAATTTAGAGAGGGCCAAATGGATTATCAAGTATTTGGAGTAGAGGAACAAATAGCTTGAGGACTAGCATGAGATCATGGAACTGCAAAACATCCGTGAGAATCGCCAAGTTGCCCAGCATAGGAGGATCGAGCTCGCTCCCTTGGAGCAAGAGATTAACAATGACCGAGAGTCTTTGCTCGAGCGCATTAGTATCCACCTTGAGAGACTGCTAGAGAAGGTTGATAGGGACAAAACCATACTGAGGTGGATGGTTTATCATTACAGGGCACGGAACATGAGTTCAAAAGCTCGAATAAGGAGTTTGAAGGCAAAATTGAGCAAAGCGACAAAGAGTAAAAAGAGGCAAAAAGAGCAAGATCGGATTCGAATCTTGGTTGAAGCCTTTGTGGCCCAGCATAGTACCTCATAGAGAACCTCCAGCCCATATTTCAAGAAATTTGGGGCAATTTTGGTCACATGGAAAATTTTTTGTCACAACATAGGTTTCTCTCCCTGTGCGTCGCGCCACTGGCGTGACACTTAGGATTGGGAGCTCCAAATTGAAAAGGGTTTGCATTTTTGGATTCAGCATGAAAAATCACGACTACTGGTGCATGGACAAGAAATTTGGGCATGTTTTGAGTCTCTAGGAGGTCAAAAACACTCAAAAACTAACCTCTGTACCCCTATTTTGACAAACAGGAAGTAGTCTTGGGAGAATGAAGATTTGGAGGGGCAAATGAGCACCAAATTCAAAAATTCCACTTGGGTTGGAAAGTAGGCAGGCTAGGTGTTCCAGCAAGCACACTTGGGCACAATTTAGACTACTGAAGGTCCCTCAAAAAAGCCTCCAAAGTGGCGTAGCACATATAGAATTGGGCGCGACGCATATAGAGAAAAAGGCCAAATTCACCTCCGTTTCGCAAAATTTTGACTCACGACTTTATCCAAGTGGGCCCACTCATCTACAATTCACTTTTTTCATAACCTAAGGTGAAATTTAAAGTATTTTCGCTATAGGATGGCTTCTATCCAAGTGGCAAAGGAAGGCGAGCAGTGACCCAAGCCATTTGTCATTTTTGTAACGCTGCACCTGTAACTAATGGTTGGCTTTCCACTTCCACTTTGTAATGATTTGAGAAACTCCCCAACTCTTCGTCATTCTATTCCTCATGGCATAGTCCATTTATTGTATACAAACCATTTGCAAATGGTTGGTTGATTTTAATTTATGGGAGACTGTGGGAGAGAAACTCAGTTCTTCATTGTATATTTTGACAGAGGATTAATGAAAGGTAGTGGCCCTGTTTCATGAGATTCATGTGGTTGTGAGTGTAGAAAATGTGTCTCTTTATCTTTCATATGTATTTCATAATGTTTCACAGTCATTTCATCTTCATTTCTAGTGAAATTTTCTAAGATAAGGTAGAATTCATATTTATTGCTTTGTCTATGGGAATGTTTCACATATGTGTTCTTCTTCTGTTGAAAAGGATTCATGTGTTTATGCCATTTTCACCCTCCTAAACAATCTTTCCATTCTGCATTACTTCAAATTTAATTGCTAGACTTTCCGTCTGTCTTGCCTCATGAAGTAATCTATGCCTTTCTGTTAAATTCTCTACTCATTGTTGTTCATTGGTCCCATACATCCCAAAAACTCAGTCATTTATCAAAAATTGCTTCTTGTATCCATATTTATTTACTAGCCTAAGATCAATATTCATAGTAAGTCACCTCAGACCATATTGTTTTGTTTATTCACTGAGCGTGACTTGGAGAGAGCCCTCTCTTGTTCTGGTAGGGCTAGCTACCAGACTGAGCGTGGTTTGTGGTTACCCTGAATTTTGCCTTCCTTCATCCTAAGGCAAATTTAGGTGCTAACATAGTGGCGATTCCACTGGGGAAATGAAATTACTCCCCTTACTTCTTGATAATTCTAAGCTTTCGGATGATAAGTTTAGGATTGGATAGACTGAGTAAGTTGGTTGTTTCCTTTGATTTTTCTCAATAGCACGCTAGCTTCTAGAAGATATACTAGAGCTAATCTAGATCCAAATCCTCCACACATCTACGAAAATCCTAATTTGATTCCAAGAATTCATCGTCAAGAGAGCTCTATACCTCCCGTGTTCAAATCCCATTCATGCCCTGACATTTTCGAATATCTTGAGGAGCTAGATTTTGATGAGCAGTTTGAAATATAATTGTTGGAGACCAAATCCGGAAGGGTGGTTGACTCTACTGTCCACAATCCACAGTTTCTTGCAGAATTGGAGACAGAAAGGGCTAACCGGTCGATTGATAATTACATTATAGCTCAACTACAAACTCCAATTTCTAGCCCCCTACAAACTGTGCACACTCCTCCAACACCTTCAAGGCCGAATCCCCCAAGAGTGATGGCTACCCGTTTTGCACCCCTTGTTCCACCTCAGGTTTTGGATGATATGCCCGCAGATTATCAAAGAAAAATCCCATTTTTTGATGGCACTCCTAAGAGCATTACTGCTCAGCAACATGTGTACAGAATGGAAAATTTCTATGAACTTCATGAGATCGATGTAGAGAATGTGGCAATGGGACTATTTGTACAAACATTTGCAGGAGAAGTGAGGAAATGGTTTAGAGGTTTTTCGGCGGCACGTATCGCTACCTTTTCCGACCTACAAAGACAATTTTTAAACTGTTGGGAAGTGAAAAAGAATTCTCTTCAAATTCTTGTCGAATATGAGCAAATCAAATGAAATGCTGGTGAGTCAGTCCAAGACTACTGCATTAGATTCAATTTAGTTTATAATGAAATTCCCGATCATCTAAGGCCATCTGTGGGGCTAGCCATGGTAAAGTTCCCGGATGGTTTTGATGCTGACATGGCTTATCAATTAAGTGAGAGAGAACCAACCACAATGGAAGACATGCAAAAGATAGCGGTCAGCGTTGAAGAAAATCTGCTGACCAAGAGAGCTAGAGAAAAGGCAGGGAAGAAAGTCACCATAAGAGAAGAATCTTCCTCGATAGATCAACTACTCTAGAAGGTAGAGAAGATGCTTCAAAGGGTGAAACGTAAAAAACCTGAGCCACAAGTTAGAAATCCTAACTTTCGTGGTCAGCAATAGCCACAACATAGAATAAGACAGAGAGATCAGTGAGCCCAATAGCAAACAGCACAGCAGCCAGTACAGACACCTTTGCAGCAAAATTTTGTGCATGGACCGGAGTTAGATGAGGACGGGAATATAATAGCTGAAGAAAACCACCTCTTTACTCTAGATGATTTTCCTATTTATCTCACTGAGGATGAGGATTATGCAGAAATTTCGGCTGTACACAAAGATGTAGATTTCATTCTAGCAAACGACACTATTTTGGAGGAAGAATTAGATGAGTACCAAAGAGGCTATATGAATGCTCTGTCCGCCCAGGAACAGCGGTATTCACTTAGAAATAGAGATGTGCCGGTCAAACCAATTCAGAAAAGGAAGGATATTGAAGCATCAAAGAATGATTCATCAGTTACACAAAGGAAAGGAAAGGAGGTGGTTGGTCCGGAGAGTAGAAAATCACCATCAGTAGAACAATCACATCAGCAAATTGCATCGAAAGAAAAGGAAAGGAAAGAAATCCCAGTCAAAGAGGTAGAAAAGGCTCCCGCTTTTAATTTAGAGAATGAGATTTCTAAATTGAAAGTATCCATTCCCTTGACTGAAAAAATGAGGAACAACAGTTATAGAGGGAAAGATCTAAAATGTTAAATTTGGACCCAATGTCTGACACAGTGAATGTTGAAGATGATCAACTTGAAATGATCTTTGGGCCAGCATTGAATGGTGAGTATCCTGATAGTGATGTGCCACCTTTTTATATCAGTTTAAGATTGCATGATTTTGTGTTACATAATGCCATGTTCGATTCCGGAGATTCTCACAATCTCATGCCCAAAGCTATCATGGATAAATGGGCCGAGACATCACCAAGCAATACCATGATCTCTATTCGTTTGATTCCAGTAGAGTAAGATGTATCGGACTCATCAAAGACTTGGTTGTGAGTCTAGATCAACTCCCAATGAAGAATGTTTTGATGGATGTTATTGTAGTAGATATTCCTCCCAGGTTTGGCATGCTTCTTTCCAGGTCTTGGGTAGCGAAATTGAAAGGGACACTATAGCTAGATTTCTCCTATGCAACGATTCTGGTGTTTGGCCAAATGAGGAAATTGTATCGGGAACAAAAAATGAAATACATGATTACAAGCAAGGAGAAACCAATAAATCATACAATTAATTATGTACATACAGATTTAGAGTCTTTTGTTTTGTATTCTGATAGTTTCAATGATATCGATAGTCAGTTAGTAGAAGCAGATGATATTTCGGAGATAACAGAAGATTTCAGAGGAGTTTTAAAGAAGGAAGGACAAGAACAGCAGAACATAGATGAGCGATCAGCTGAAAGTAATGGACAACAAGCAGATAAGGCACAACAAATAGATTTTCAACACTTGCAAGAAGAGGAAGAAGGTTTGTGGACCATGGATTTCGATGGATCAGTGGGAAATGATGGTGCTAGAATTGGAATTTGGGTACGGAGTCCTTTCTCCGCCCTGAACAAAGTCCCTAGTAACATGCGGGTATGCTCTTACAAGTTGGCTTTTGATTGTTCAAACAATGAAGCTGAGTATGAAGCTCTGATTGCTAGCCTAAAGATTCTGAGAAAGTTGAATGCCAAGAGGATTTTGGTATATGGCGACTCCGAATTGGTGATTAAGCAGGTCAGAGGTGAGTATCAAGCAAAGCATCCTCAGATGAGGGCTTACCGTAATGCAGTTCTAGACATCCTAAAATTATTTTCAGAATATACCTTGACATGTGTGCCTCATATACAGAATAGTATTGTTGATGCTCTGGCTAAGGCAGCAAGTAATTTGAAGATCCCAATGAACACCAGCAATAAATTTGAAATCCATGTCAAGCATCGTCCAACCATTCCAGACAATTAGAGATATTGGCAAGTTTTCCAAGATCATGAGGAGATTGATGATTTTCTGCAAAACAAAGGCAAGTTCCAAGAGACCTCAATTGATGTAGAAAATGACGATGGTAAAGACAATGGTATAGATGAGGTGCAGATCAATGAAATGGACGTGTTGCAGCTAAAGAATAACGTTATTCCTAAAGGTTTGATACCTTTACAAGAACTCTTTGATCAAGATGATGTAGCTCGAAAACCAACATTGCAACCAACAAAGAAGGGTGTGGAAGAGGTCAATGTTGGAACAACTACTAATCTTGAATTGGTAAAATTGTCCAAAGCATTGCCACCAAAGATTAAGGACAAATATATCAGTTTGCTATCTTCATTTATAGATTTTTTTGCTTGGGACTATTTTGACTTAAAGACATACGATACTAATATAATTCAACACACTATACCCATCAAGCCCAATCAGAAACCATTCAGACAAAAGTCGAGAAGGCTTAATCCAAAGCTGCTACCATCAATTGAAAAGGAGATCAACAGGTTGTACAAACCAGGGATCATTGTTCCCATAATATTTTTAGATTGGATCTCTAATTTGGTGCCCATACGAAAGAAGATAGGTGAGATTCGCTTATGCATTGATTTTAGAAATCTCAATAAAGTTTCACTGAAAGACAACTATCCACTACCCAAAATGGACCATATACTTCAGCGAGTAGTGGTAGCATCTCGTATGTCACTACTTGATGGTTATTCTGGATATAACCAGGTTTCTGTCCATGAAGATGATCGAGACAAGACAACATTCACCACTCCGTGGGCAACTTTTCATTACGCTAAAATGCCTTTCAGTTTGAAGAATGCAGGTGTCACATTTCAGCGTGCAACGAACTTGGCTTTTGCAAATGAGAAGGATGTCTTTTTGGTTGCGTACCTCGATGATTTGACAGTGTTTTCCAAATCTGATGAAGAGCACATGTACCATCTAAAAATTGTCTTCCAAAAGTGCAGAAAATATGGCTTATCACTGAATCCGAAAAAGAGCTTGTTCACCATGGAGGAAGGCAAACTACGCGGGCACATTATCTCAAAAGATGGCATTCGTATTGACCCAGCACGTGTACAAGCGATTCAGCAAATCGATCTACCCCATAATAAGAAAGAGATTCAATCTTTCAATGGTAAGATGAATTTTCTATGCCGCTTTGTACCTAACCTTGCTGAGCACCTAAGAGAGATTACGAACATGCTTAAGAAAGATATCCAAGTGAAATGGATGGAGGAGGCTGTGAAATATTTCAATTTAGTCAAATTGGCTCTTTCTTCAGCTCCAATTCTAGTCATCCCGGACTACACTCAGGATTTCATATTATTTTCATTTTGTTTGGAGCATACTATGGCAGCAGTGTTATTGCAAAAAATAGATGATCACGAAAGACCCATTACATTCTTCAGCAGAGCTATAAGAGATGCTAGCTTAAAATACAACATCATTGAGAAGCAAGCCCTTGCACTTGTGAAAGCATTGAAAGGTTTTCGGGTAAATATTCTACATCCTCATATTTTGGCCTATGTTCCTAACGTTGTTGTCAAAGATGTTTTAGTGTAGACCAATCCGGAAGGAAGACGAGGCAAATGGATTGCAGCGTTGCTAGAATATGATGTAGAAATAAAGCCCAGAAAGCTTGTTAAAGGACAGGGATTGGCAAAGTTACTGGACGAACCAAACTTGCATGCCTTGGACATAAATCTCGTTGCTACTATGTCCGATGAGAAGGAGGAAGGATCGTCAATTCAGGTATCTGAAATGTTTTCTCTTTCTCTATGGTATTCAGATATCATATATGTGCTTAAAAATTTGTCACCACCACCCGACATGACTAGAAACAAAGAGAGAACACTCAAATTGAAGGCTTCCAAGTTTTGCATTCTAAATTCTACACTATATTGGAAAGATCCCTGTGGCATTTTGTTAAATTGCTTGGTGGAAAAGGAAGCAAAGAAGGTCATGGAGGACTGCCACCAAGGAGAGTGTGGTGGTCACCTTTTTTGGAAATCAACAACAACTAAAATTCTAAGAGTGGGGTACTATTGGCTAACATTGTTTGCTGATGCATATAAGATGGTCAAGAGCTGTCATAAGTGTCAGATTTTTGAAGGACGATAGAAGTTACAGCCTTTGCCACTTAAGCATATTGAGGTGAGTGCCCCTTTTCAGCAATGGGGGTTGGATTTCATTGGTGAAATTCATCCCACTTCTTCCGGTTAGCATAGATGGATCCTCACAGCGATAGATTATTTCACGAAATGGATCGAGGCAATTCCCACCAGAAAAGCTACAGATGCGGTAATCATTTCATTCCATGAAAATAACATCTTGTCTCACTTTGGTTGCCGGAATAAGTTAATCACTAATAACGCAGTAGCTTTCAAATCAAAAAGGATGGTAGAGTTTTGTCATAAATATCACATCATTTTGGGTCACTCAACTACCTATCATCTGTAAGGCAATGGATTGGTAGAGTCTTCGAATAAATCATTGGTCAACATCACCAAGAAGCTGCTGGAAATAAACAAGAAGAGCTGGCATAAGAGGTTGGTCAATGCACTTTCGACAGATCGGGTCAGTCAGAAGAAATCCATTGGTACGTCACCTTTTGAGCTTATTTAAGGAGTTAATACAATATTTCCTACCTCTCTCACTACCCCGGTAGTCAAACTTCTCCAGGAGGCCGACAGTGAAGAAGATCCTATGCAGAGAAGGTTGAATCAAATGGTCCACTTGCAGTAGACCAGAGAAGAAGTTTTCAAGAACACATCCAAATTGCAGGAGAAGATTAAGAAAATTTATGACAGAAAAGCAAAGGTGGAGAAATTTCAGTTGGATGATGTGGTGCTGAAGTGGGATGCAAGGAATGAGGAGAAGGGTAAGCACGGTAAGTTCGAGAACCTCTGGAAAGGTCCTTTCAAGATTGCAGCATATCGGGGTCAGAATACCTTTCTTCTAAATGAAATGAACAGGGAAGATTGTCTAGCAGGGCCGATCAATGGTCAGCTGCTCAAGCGGTACCATTTCTGAGTTATTAACGTTGCTTCCACTACCACTGTAAATACCATTTTATTTCAGTTTGGTTAGAGTTTGTCAAGTTAGTCTTCAAGTCATTTCAATGTCAAATTTAAGCCAATTTTTTGGTCATTTCAGTTTCATAAATGAGTCTGAGTCCTGTGTTGTTTGTCAAAATAATGACTCCATAGCCCAATGGACGAATGCATTGTCTAGCTCTCCCAGAGATCTGTTGTTCTTTGGCACCTCCAAGGAGCTACCATCACCCATTGGAGCCAATGTTAGAGTCGGTCTTGTCAGTCCTCCGTCAGAGATAAAAGCTCTTTCTGAATTTCATTTTTAGGAATCCCGCTCCATTCACTCAGTTGCATTCTGCTAGGGGCATGCCATAATCTAACGGAAAAGTTCATGCTAGTCATTTCCCCTCATGTCTGGCACTTGCTGGCTTAGGTATTTTGTCAATGTTCACTAAAGTCCACTGACAGTTAATGTTCGATCTTTTAGTGGATCAGAGTCATTTTCAGTCATTAGGTCTAGGGATTAGTCAATTTGGTCTTAAGCTATGTCCAATAAAGCCATGCAGGCCAGAGGGAGGCCCTTACAAAGTTATGATTCAGAGATTTTCATCGTCATGTTGACAGATTACGACTGTTCTTCAAAATTCTATTTTGAATAAAAGTCAAACAATGTGTCATTTGTGATAATTTTCAAAAAAGTCTCGAGTTGATTCCTTCAAGTGCAGTCATGCTTTCCGTGGCCAAATTCTGTGTCATGCAACCCCTGCAAAAAGTGCCGAAAATTTCATCATTCTAGCTAAAAATTCAAAGGGAAAAGTGAAATTCAGTGTTGCATTAACTCAGTGAAAAAATCCAAAATGAAACATTAGCAAAGTGGGTTTTTGGAGATGAAAAAATTAAACTCATGACTTCGAAGTCTTTATATACAAGTTTCCACAAGAAGCCAAGTCATTGTGCAAATCAAGGTCATACAGAAACGTTGCAAAGTCATTGGGAGAGCAAAGTACGTGTTTGGAGTGAGATTGGAGGCATTTTCCAGAGTGCGGCGCACACACGGAGGGACACAGTGCACATAGAGGGCGCGGCGCACAGAGCGCGACCCAGCGGTGTGAAAAATACAATGGTGCGACGCATATATAGGGTGAGGCGCACTGGGTTTGTTGCGTGGTGCACACCCACAGAGGCCCGAAATTGTTCCCAATTGCATCAAATTTTTTGGAATTCCTTCTAATTGCCAGGTAGGGTCTGTCTCTTGGCTTGCTCATCAAAGTTTTGTGAAGGTTATGGTGGTTCATGGCTATTTATAGTTGCAAGAAAAACTCATAAAACCTACCACTAAAAGGAATATCAAAGCCATGGTTGCTAGGGTTACAAACTTGTGGTATTGATGCCAAGGCTCCTCTTTCACTCCTCATTTTTCCCTTTCTTACCATTTCTCCCTATCCCCCCTATTAGCACTTGAGATTTCACCTCAGGCTGAGAAAGGTAAACCTTCAAGGCAAAATCAAACCATTTCACCTCGTAGCTAGCCCTACGAGGTATGAGAAGGCTCTCTCGAGTCAAACTCGGTGGGTTTTTTCAATAGGATGAGTTGACCAATTAGAAACACAGATGTTAGGCTAGTAAACTGATAAAAGGGTTTTTAATAAAATGACGGGGTTTTTCTGGGCTGTTTGGGAAAAATCACAGCTTCAAATAGAGAAATATAATGAACAACACAGGTTGACGACTGAGGCAAGGTAGGCAAGGAATTTAGCATCAAATCTAGATTTTAAATGGGATGGCTAGACTGCTGAGGAGCTGACAAGGGCAAACAATAACTTTGAATCCTTGTCAAACAGAAGAAAACATTAAATTGAACAAACTTATAGGCAGAGCATATAATACTATGAATTCTACCTAAACACTTCATTTGCTCAATTAGAAATGGTCATGAGGTGAATGAAACACAACAGTTTACATATAAGACAAAGGGAAAACTTATGCTAAATTAACATACCACATGAATCTCAGAAATTAGAGCTGTGAAATTTTCATTAAAAACCCTCTGTCAAAGACTGTACAATGGAGCTCAGTTCTCCTCCAGCACTCAGAAAATCTCCCTTGACTCTCTCTCTCCAAATGAATTTTTTTAATATCATAAATACAATACTGCTAAGGAGAAAAACAAATCGACCTCACAGCCACCGGTGCTGTTTCAACTGTAATTACAAAAATAGGAAAGTGGGTTTTCACCTATTCTAAAACAAAAACAACAGATCGACCCACAATCCGGTCGCTGTTTGAACTGACATTACAAAATTTAACAAAAAAGCATTTCATCCATCCTACAAATAGAACAACGTTCCTCTAAATCTTCTACTGGCTGACATATGGAGTGTAGATCCCGTTGAATCATTAACTAAAGTCCTTAGTAGAAGATCAAATCCTATTTTGGCTCCGTCTGAATAGCGCTCATAAGCCAGCTATTGCTACCCAAATCACTGCCACTCCTATAGGATTGCTCATCAAAACCTTCAGTTAAACATCACAAAGGTAGCACTTATTGTTGACAAGTGTCTGTGGTGTGACATCCTCTGGTCTGTCGGGTGTTATACGAATTGCATTTCAGGCACTTTTGTACAACAACGCGAACACACTGGACAAAAGAACTGTAGGTGCTGTTGCAAATAATTCATATGAATGGTGTGCTCACAAAGTAGTACATTAATATCCCTCCTGGACTCGAACAGGAACTCAAAACTAACGAGAAAATTGTGGTGTATTGCTCCTTCCACACAAGGATGACACTCCTTCAAGATAACCGCGTATCAACAACCATATTTAAAGCAATGGAAGAAATTATCCCTGCCCCCAATTCTACATATACCACATCCATCACACTGATATTGTTGTTTTGATATTGTGTCGAGGAACATCATGTCTCTGTTGGGGCTTAACATTGACAGAATTCTTTCCGAAAATCACTTAGCAACTAAACAAAACAGAAAAACGTATATGCTTTTGCATTGACTGCATTAGTTTCATCCGGATCTGTTTTGAACACATAAAATAGTGGTTCTACGACTTCATTCATTGCACATATCTAATCCCCGGGTTCGACTTTGCGGAAATTAATAAGATGCGCTTCAATGCTTCCTGATTTTCAATTGCAAATGTACAATCTCCAGAGAAAAATGCATATCTGGCTATATACGTTTTACATCGCGCTCAATCTGTTCGATTGTCTTTGTATCACTAACAATGGCATAGAACGCAAAAATCGAACATCCAACAGGGGAAAGTAAGAAATCTCCTAGACCTACACTTAACCAATATCACAAAGATCCTTTCCTGCAATGTGAAGCAGCTACATTCTGCAAGAGAATGCTCCTTAAAGATAAGCGATCAAAAGGAGGAATAATCTTTGTCATGGACACATATCTCAGAAACCGGTCCAGGTGTGGGTCCAATTCATAGAGATAATCATCAATTATCATAGTAGTGTCAAACACACCATGCCCTCGGTGAACCATGCGGTCATCAATAGGAGTTACCATCATTGTTAAATCAGTGGGAATACCCCCAAATATGCCTGAATACAAACTGTAATACACATTTACTTGAGCGATTCTCAAAAGGAGTAATAGGACCAGGACTACTTAAGACTGTGGACCTCTGTTTCCCATTAGAAAGCCTTCTATCTGTACTGGGAGTTTTAATAACAGATAATGGAGACAGTATGTCTGGTGTATTTTGCAAATTAGAAACATCTGATTGTCGAACTGGAGTATGTGGTAGCTTATCTTCATTACTTTCATGTTCATCATTCAAAAGCATGCCAATGTCATTACTGGAGTAGAAATGCAAATCTGTTTCTTGTTTAAGAAAGGCTTATTTTTTCTCATTTTGAAGATGTTGCCGGAAACGATCCATATGAGAGCTCAGTACCTTGGACCCATCTAGTTGCATATTTAAGTAGTAAAGCTCCCAACTTGACACCAAGTCTGAAGGCTTCATCCCAAAGTTAATGCAAAATGTAGTGCATTTCTGTAATATGTCATCCTCGTCCTCCAGTGTGAACCCATTCTGGGCAAACTCTGCTTTGATTTGTTGATCCATAAGGGTGTGCCTGAAGAGTGAAACAGTACGCAAGACCCGGAAAATTTGTGAAAGAGAAATAAATCTCGGACAGACTCGAGAGCGGAGGTAATGGTTTGCTTTCCCGCCATCTCAATCCCTGGTGCAGCCCTGCTAGAGAACCTAATGTAGCAAAGTAGAAGACCCCTCTGCTAGCTCCTAGATCAACACCTTTATCCCTATTTTGTAATAGTCCAATCCTTGGGCATGAAGACAACGGAACGATCATATAGTTTGAGAAGTGAATCCTGTGCCTGCCTCTGTAATGATCATCCAAAGGTTTACGCAAGAAATCTCACAGTCAATATATATAACCCACCTTTATTTAATCTCAATGAACTGCCTTCTTATTGTCCTTTTCTCGAGTGTCTACCTGAACCGGAATGTTTATGATTCTTGTTGGTATCACCTCGAAAAAATCTGATTCTTTCCCAACACCTATTCGACGACCAACACCTACAATCATGCCGCGGTTTGCCAATGTCTTTATTGCAAGAAAGTCATATCCCAAAATGTGATTCAAGAAACGACCAACATCATCTCCTTTCTTTGCATTGAGGCTATGTGCTGTATGTGGTTCTGCTACTCATTTCCTGAAAGGCTGGAAGATTCATAGTATGCACTTAGTGCTGTAGACATAACCATTTGGTAAAACCAAAGGTGGATTATCTTCATCCATTAGTTCTTTTGAAATGTAGCACACAAGCTTAGAATGGATATGCTTTGAGAAAGGTAAATCTGAAGCCAGATTCCTGAAGCTTTCCTGTGACAGTGGGTCTTTCTTTTGTACAATTTTCATCGTAGCAAAATTGAGTCTTAAGAGTAGATAACCCAGCTTGTAGGTAAATATTCTGCAGTGGTTCAACAGTCATTCCATACAGTTTGCAGAACTCCTCCTTGAATTGCTAGACCAAATTATCCCATTGCTTTGCGTCAAATAATACCTTGTATGTTGCACAATCAGTATTGCTTCTGAAAGCAAGAGTAGCCATCGCATGCCTAGGCTCTTTCATATTGGTGGAACCCCATGGTGCAAGATGCTTCCGAGCATATGCAGTTGCATCCATGCTATGGTCAACTTGAACAAGCTCAATAAACTCTTGCAGCTTGAGCTGGAACTCTAACTTGCTCTTAACCACTGATATGACAAACTCAATAATCTGATTGCCACCTCTGACTCAAGTATACAACTGGATAAAAGGGCATTGTACAATGGTGGAATTATGAATATTAATGCCCCTCTCAACCTCATAGTCAAGAAGTCTACAACATAGGTTAAGCCACAAGGCCACAAGCATATGCTTGTCAAGAGATTAAAGTATGCCTTTCAGTCCAGCGATTCCTTGACTAAGTAACCAGATCTGAGATTGTTGATGATGCTTTGTTTTGTGTTTGTGCTTTTGCAGAGCTAGGAGCTTGAAGTCGCTACCAGTTGAAGAGCTGAAGATAAATTACATAATCTAAAAAAGCAACATATTAATGATTTCTTCTTCAAAACCCTGTTTTGAAGAAGAATCAATCTCTGACATGAGACGGAGTCTAACACCCCCTATCCCATTTTTTCCTATTTTCCCTACCCTAAAATATTACCAAACCCCTATTCTGTATTCCCTCCACTCATTGGTCAATCTAAACCCCAAAACCCTACTCTATAAAATCCCCAAACCCTCCTACATATCCCTGAACAAAATTTCCCCAAAACCCCTATTCCCATCATATTATTCCCCTCCTAACACTCCCTTTTTTCATTGTTCCCCTTGGTGGCAGAACCACAACAACACCTAGTTTCATACCACCATCAAAGGGCAGCCCAAGTACAATACACACAGCAATCATGGAATCTGAGCATTCATTGGAGTATGAGATGGAAACACAAAGTGATTCATCCTCGGAAGAACAGGCTCCTCGGAGACATCACAAAAGTGGCAAACATGTCAGGGATGAGCCAACTACCCTCACTGAATTGCAGGCCTACCCTCTTGCTATGTCATGCTTCTAGCATCTATCATGTTTTGAATTTTGTCAAAGGGTGGCTAATGTTAGAGTCCATCATGAGTTGGCCCGTCTTTTTTTGCTTCACCTACATGGAGGTCACTCTATCTTGGCCGAGGTCACCTTCACATTCACACCTGAAACTATCTCATTAGCAACCAGCATACCAAATGTTGGAGAACAGTGGCACAAGAAACAGAAGGTGTATAGGCAACATTATGAGCCTTACATTAAGGCCAGTTTCATGAGGTAGCGCAAAAAAGTCTTTCTATTTAGATATTGAAAAGATGAATATGCTCCAATCATGAAATTGATCATGAAATACTTCAACTGTGATGGGAGGTTCTCTCATCTATATGCCTACCACATCAGGTTGCTCATGCACTTTACTAGGTTATGGATGATGAACCTCCCATTTTTCATTTGCAGGAACATAGAGAGGATAACCACCTTCATGCAGCACAAGACCCCTCAGCAGCAACTTAACAGTGTTTATCACTTTGCTCTTGTCCGGATTTTGGTGGATCATCAACTGGGACTGCAGGGCATTGCTTGGGAGGACTTCATCTCCTGTGACCTCTTCAGCACTTCACAGGTATTATCAGAGGTTCAGCATGAGATAGGTGGTCCTTCTCATGAGTACGAGCACCATGAGACCACTACTATGCCAGTATTCATCACGTATCAGAGAGGCAATAGGCATTTGTTTGCAACAGCAAAGCGAGTGTTATCTACACCTGGGTGGAAGGCGCCTCGCTTTTGACATCCGCTATGCAGATACAGGATAAGGGTAAGAGGCCCATGCATGATGAGGGGCCATCAAGTGAACATGAGGCTAACTTCATCCTCATTCATTATGATGATGTAGATGAGGCGAGTGCCAAACTTAGGAGGACCATCGAGGAGTAGAATGGATTATCAGGTATTTGGAGCAGAGGAACAAGGAAGCTTGAGGACAAACATGAGATCATGGAGCTACAAAACATCCGTGAGAATTGCCAAGCTGCCTAGCATAGGAGGATCAATCTCACTCCCTTCAAGCAAGAGATTAATAATGACCGAGATTCTTGGCTCGAGCGCATCAACATCCACCTTGAGAGACTACTAGAGAAGGCCGATAGGGACAAAACCACACTAAGGCAGATGGTTTATCATTACAGGGGATGAAACATGAGTTCAAAAGCTCGGATAAGGAGTTTGAAGGAAAAATTGAGCAAAGCGACAAAGGGGAAAAAGAGGAAAAAAGAGAAAAATTGTCCTCAAATATTGGCTGAAGCCTCTGTGGCCCAGCATAGTACCTCATAGAGAACCTCTAGCCCAAATTTCAAGAAATTTGCGGCAATTTTGGTCACATGGAAAATTTTTGGTCACAACACAGGTTTTTTCTCCCTGTGCATCGCGCCAATGGCGTGGCGCTTAGGATTGGGAGCTCCAAATTGAAATTTGGGTGCATCGACAAGAAATTTGGGCATGATTTGAGTCTCCAGGAGGTAAAAAACACTAAAACAATGACGTCTCTGCCCCTATTTCGATACACAGGAAGCAGTCTTGGGAGAATGAAGATTTGGAGGGGCAAATGAACACCTAATTCCACTTGGGTTGGAAAGTAGACAGGCTAGGCATTCCAACAAGCACACTTGGGTACAATTTGGACTTCTGTAGGTACCTCAAAACAGCCTCCACAGTGGCGCAGCACATATAGAATTGGGCGCGGCGCATATAGAGAAAAAGGCCAAATTCACCTCTGTTTCGCGAAATCCTGATTCGCGACTTTTTCCGAGTGGGCCCGCTCATCTACACTTAAATTTTTTTCGCACCTAAGGAAATATTTAAAGTATTTTCACTAGAGGATGGCTTCTATCCAAGTGGCAAAGGAAGAGGAACAGTCACCCAAGCCATTTGTAATTTTTGTAACACTGCACCTGTAACTAATGGTTGGCTTTCCACTTCCACTTTGTAATGATTTGAGAAACTTCCTAACTCTTGGTCATTCTATTTCCTCATGGTATAGACTATTTATTGTATGCAAACCATTTGCAAGGGGTTGGTTGATTGTAATTTCTGGGAGACTGTGGGAGAGAAACTCAGTTCTTCATTGTATATTTTGACAGAGGATTAATGAAAGGCAACAACTCTGTTTCATGAGATTCATGTGGTTGTGAGTGTAGCAAATGTGTCTCTTTATGTTTCATATGTATTTCATTATGTTTCACATTTCATTTCATCTTCATTTCCAGTGAAATTTTCTAAGATAAGGTAGAATTCATATTTATTGCTCTGCCTGTGGGAAAGTTTCACGTATGTGTTCTTCTTCTGTTGAAAAGGATTCATGTGTTTATGCCCTTTTTACCCTCCTAAACAACCTTTCCATTCTACATTACATCAAATTTAATTGCTAGACTTTCCGCCTGTCTTGCCTCACGAAGTAATCTGTGCCTTTGTGTTAAATTCTCTGCTCATTGTTGTTTGTTGGTCCCATACATCCCAAAAACTCAGTCATTTATCAAAAATTTCTTCTTGTATCCATATTTATTTACTAGCCTAAGATCAATATTCACAGTAGGTCATCTCATACCATATTTTTTTGTTTATTCACTGAGCGTGACTCAGAGAGAGCCCTCTCCTGTTTTGGTAGGGCTAGCTACCAGACTGAGCATGGTTTGTAGTTACCCTGAATTTTGCCTTCCTTCAACCTAAGGCAGATTTAGGTGCTAACAGAATGTAAAGATGAGCTCTAACTGGACTCTTTATATAGGGAGTAGACATCTAATCGAGGTTAAGATTGGCGAGAGTGCTTAGTGCATGTAAGAAAACTAGGAGCCAATATTGAATTGATTAACTTGATGTACACTCTTATTGTCAAGAAAGAGTGTGTAATCACTATCTGTAGACAATGCCCTCACACTATCACTTTCCATAAGGATTACGTAGTTTTTATTACTAGGAACTATGCAAGAACTGGAATCAAGGGATGCATATCCACTACCGAAAAGGATTGAAAAATCACTATCATCAATAATTGTGTAGTCATTGTGATTAGGCACTACATAGTGCTTGACTTCCAATGCTACACATTGATTTCTAGCCTTGCTTATAATAAGTTCAATATGCAGAAATTACAGGATAACCATGTAAAAGAAGGTCTTCTCAACACTTCAAATTATTAAATGGAGAGGTGAACAATTGAAAAACTTGACTGAGCATGACCATGATGGCTTGAAATGAAATATGGAATGACCATAAGGAGTCTCTGATGTTCGTATATAGGAAAAAATTTAGAGGGTGTTTGTTGCAGTGACAAGAAGTAGATTTCATTTTTTTACACCAAATCAATGGCTGGAGGACAACCTATAATTTTAGGGATGTCATGGCTTGCTATCGCAGAAACATTCATAGGATGGAAATACTCTATTATTTATATCTCTCATAGAGGAGTTGTAAAATAAATCATATTGTACCATCCTGAAAAATCCTTAACAAAATCTAAGGAAGTTCCTTGCTTCAATGAATTGAAAGGAAAGGAAGAATTAGTTCTACTATTGTGCATCATAGATAAGATAAAGAATTTCTAGAAGTGTTCCAACGAAAATAATGTTAAATATTTTATGTATAATTTTGAATTTATTCTCATGGTGGTTATCCAAAGTAATTGATTTTTACAAATGATGTATAGGAAATTAATGATTTAATAGTTTTCTCTTCATTTTATAATGTTTCTTAAGTTTCTCCACAAGAAATCAAACCATACATCAGTAATGTTGAAGTGAGTTTTATCAAAGTTTGAATATTAATAATGAACTCACTAATGAACAACAAAAATAATTGATTCATGTTTTACATGAGAAAATAAAGCCCTTCACATGGGATTATCAGTACATTAACGGAATCAATCCTGCAATTTGTTCACACCATACTCATATGTATATTGATGTGTGCCTTGTTTAGCCACCTCAAATGTACATGAATCCAACACTAATGGAGGTAGTAAAGGAATAATTATAGAGGCTCGTTGATGCTAATTTTATTTACCCAATAGTTGATAGTAAATTGGTATCACCCTTAGTTGTAGTGCCCAAATATTCAAGAAAGTGGTGTGTGTGTAGACTTCCATGAAGTGAAAAAGTGACCATGAAGGATTATATTCATCTCCCCTTTATAGAGCAATTATGAAACACATTCGCGAGAAACATATATTTTTCATTGTTAGATGGATTTGGTGGGTAGAATTGGATCCAAATAGCTTTGGAGAATCAAGAGAAGTCAAAATTTACTTTCCATTTGGGAAATTTTTCCTACCAGGTATTTCCTTTTGGGTTGTGTAACACTCTTGCTACCATTCAAAGGGTTCTATTAGGAATTTTATTAGACTTAATCCATGACTGCGTGGAAGTGTATATGGAAAATTTTACTATCTACAGGGTTTCATTTAAGGAAGCTTTAATCAACCTTAATAAAATAGTGATTAGATGTTAGGAAGAACACATTTCCTTGAGTAACACAAAATGTTGCATGATTCTAACTAAGGGAGTGGTACATGGTCATGTTATTTATGCTATAGGAATTGAAGTAGATCCTACTAAGATCATATTTTTATCTCATCTACCGATTCCTACAGCACAAAAAAAGGTAAGAAGTTTCCTTAGTTTTGTTGGGTATTATAGATTCTTCATTGAAATTTACATGAAAATATACATGCCATTGCTTAAATTATTATCAAAAGATTATTAATTTCTATGGGATGATCAATGTTAGTGCACTTTTGAGACCTTCAAGGAAAAAATTTCAGTTGCACCCATTTTAAGGGGACTCAATTGGTCCCTTCCATTTGTTATTGAGAAATCTAGTGTCCATTCAGAGCTGCTAGTCCCACTAAGATGGGTATCTATCTTAGAAACAAACAAACTAAAGTTACTTGCATTTTCCTTTATGAAAAGTAGATGGGAGAGAAGCAGAGAGTACCAACATTAGTCTTTCCCTTGGCTTCTTGCTTGTTTCCTCTCCCCTCTGACAGAGCTTTGCCGCTCCTTCCTTGCTTACCCCACTTCAAAGAGCACCTGTAAAGTCAAAGTAGCATAATACCATCAAAGCACAAAGATCTACGATCATAAACAATATAGGACCAGATATATATTGACCACACAAATGCATATATCAACTCAAACTTACAAGAATGTGGAGGAAAACTCGAATAGATTTATTGATAGAAAGAGTAGTAGAGAGGATTACAACCCATTGATCTGACCTAACATCATCCTCCCAGCATGAAAGCCCTTCCTCACCTCATGAAAAGCTTAGATCACCCCACATTATGATGTTCCACAAGAAGCCAACATCACTTTGCTTAAAAAATACAAGATTCCAGCCTTTGGATCTCTGGGATGATGGATCCATATATAGATGTTTGCAGGGGGGTGAGTCAGCTTCTAGGATTTTGATTAGTGTCCTCTCTCTGATAGTTCTTGGTTCCACTTGGAGATTCATGATCTCTTACTTGTCCCTGGGCGAATTCAGAGAGGCAAGTGTCACAGGAGAAGTTTCTGGAAGATTCCATGATCATCCACCTTGCAAATTGTCTCTGTCATTTGTCTACTCTCGCCCATCGCACCCTAGAAAAGGGCTTTTCAGTATGCATCACAATTTTTGCATGTGGCAGGTGAGATGCATCACACCCTTACCACTGAGCAGTCTATATGGTCTAGTTTTGACCAGTTCTGAGCAGTTTTCCATGGAGAACTTCTAGGAGATGATGTAATCAGCTGACCTTGTTCCTTTAGGGTGTGAAACAACACTTTTAGGGACTTAGAAGCCATTGGTTTATGGAAAAATATGATTGGGGTTGCAGTGCCCAAATATGTCTATAACAGTTTCCCCCTAAAGCATGAGGTCGTAAATCTTTTTGATGTCGGGTGAAATGCTTTATCATGAGGATCTGAGGTTTTTCGAACTGGAAGGTGACCTATAATAAGATACAACACAATACATTATCCTCATAATGTTTTCATGATCTAGCTAAGGCGAGAATTCCCATGCTCAACTTTATAAATTCAATTTCATGTACATAGGACAGACAACCATCTGTGTGGCAGACTGATGATTCTGATAGAGCCATCATCCTTTGATTTGGATGATCATCTGTGCAGCAATGATGTACATTTGATATCTTTATTTTCTTGAATATATTGTAGCCCCGATGGATGAAACTAGATCCGAGGTCTTCAAAACTCGTTCAATATTTTCCTGAAGTACAAGTCCATCCATGTGAAAAGATGTTCTGGAGTCGAACATGGAAAGACATCGCCTGATTACCAGCCAATGATGCGAGAGGAATCACCGATAATGATGATGACCCTCAAGGTATGATAGTACAATTCACGTGGTGTGAAAATGGAATTGGCGTCGAACACCACGCAAAATCTTTCGGTCGAAGGCCATTGATGTAAACCTGTCACCGGAAGTGAGAAACTTGCTATTGAGGCATGCAAGCTTCAAAGTACTGAAAGGGTTGTTCCTAGATTAACTTCTTGGATAATGAGCTGATGTCGACAAGAAGTGACCTGTCATAGGAGGGAATTAATGAATCTCACATCTATGACACGGAACGGAGCAAATGATTTTGTGGAGGTGAAAACAATCTGATGATACAATGTTCATTATGGCGGTCATGAAGGAATGAAGTGTGAAGGTATTGCAGTGGATGAGACACAAGCTGGGTTGGTGAATTCTTTGAATGACTTCTCTTGAACATATTAGTGACACTTAAGTGGATTGGTAGTGTTAACCCCAAAAATGGATGGTACGGTGGACCAACGGTAATATGACCGGTGAACAGAATAACCCAACCTGACTCAATCATGGTGATGGAGTGAAAGTGTCATGTTCAAGAGCGACTTGCTACCAATAAGGTTCTTCAAGTTTTCTTCCCAATTTTTCCCTAGTCATTGCTGACCATTACCTCTTTATTTTTTTCAAGCCTGAGGAGGATAACATATGCTTGTTCTATAATTTTCCCTTCGGGCAAACCCGTTGCTATGTTTTAACAAGTCTAGCGACAGTGAAACTCATTCTTGTCTGTATGGACAAGTTTGTCGCTATTGGTTTTAACGAGTTTAATGACAAAGATAACTTGGTCCTTTTTTAATTTTAGAGAGTCTAAAAAGGGACGAAAAGGAAACTCCAGTAATCTTTTCTCGTCATATAATCCCTTAAGTCCGAAAAAGTATAAAATAATTTGAAACGGATGAATTTTCGATACTTTTAATGAGCCAAACAAGACAAGTGCTTGATATTTTTGTGTAATGATTCCTCAGGTCCAAAAATACTAAAATCTAGAGGAGGGATAGCACTTCCAATCGTTTTAACGAGCTAGAGAGGCCAATTGCTCGACAATATTTTCATATTTTATGAGTCAGATGAAAAGAGGTTAAAGAAGACTCATTTTTTGAGGAACGAGTGATATTCGCGGGTAGCAGCTAGTTCCAGGTAAGGTTTGGAACTTTCCAATCATGATAGGGCTAAGAGGATGGCTAATAGAATCACTCGTCGCAGTTGTTCCTCAAAAGGGTAAACAATCAAATGGACGCATATGATCGGCTAAAAACAGAGTGGAGGTGATGGTAAGAACACGACCAAGGCTCAAAAGCCGATGATAATGCGTTTGCAATGGTTATTTACCAGAGGTGGGTTCATTTTTTTTAATGAGCTTAAACTCTGGTGGGACATATGCTCATTGCTAGGTTTAATTTTTAACGAGCTTGAACTTGGCGTTAAACTGCTCGTGCCAGTCATATAATAAGGGTGTCTCATCGATAGGTTAAATTTTTAGGGAGCTTGCACCATTCGAAACTTTGCTCCATTGCCTTTCGTATGCAAGCTAGGAATGACCAAATATTGTCCTAGGGGTTAATTAACTACAAAGGTTAGGTAGGAAACTTCTTCATTTACTTTGCCGGTGCCATTTCGCCCCTACAAAGCTGAATGGTCGATCTGACCAATCACCTAACTTAAGCAGTTGAAGTCAGCAAAACTGTGGAGTTAGCATTACGCTGGTAGCTTTTCACTTGCGTACAA
>APFE030737143.1:62183-124554 GCA_000404065.3 Pinus taeda
TAGTTCTTGGTTCCACTTGGAGATTCATGATCTCTTACTCATCCCTGGGTGAATTCAGAGAGGCAAGTGTCACAGGAGAAGTTTCTAGAAGATTCCATGATCGTCCACCTTGCAAACTGTCTCTGCCATTTGTCTACTCTCACCCATCACACCCTACAGAAGGACTTTTCAATATGCATCACACCTTTTGCATGTGGTAGGTGAGATGAATCGTACCCTTAGCACTGAGCAGCCTGTATGGTCCAGTTTTGACCAGTTCTGAGTAGTTTTCCATGGAGAACTTCTGGGAGATGATGTAATCAACTGACCTTGTTCCTTTAGGGTGTGAAACAACACTTTTAGGGACTCAGAAGCCCTTGGTTTATGGACATATATGATTGGGGTTGCAGTGCCCAAATATGTTTATAACACCATTGGATAGGCTTATGGACACATCATAAACAACTTTTGAGGTCATCCTAGGATAGAAATATGACTTGATTTATTATGCCTTTTATTATCCTAGTAAAAATTTTATCCTCAGCGATCTGAACTACACTGTGATAGAAAACCTTGCAGCTATTAGGTATGTCATGAATAAACTAGTAACTAATGACCCAACCATGAGGTGGATTTTTTTACTATAGGAACTCAATGATATGATTGTGGATTGACTTGATAAAGATTATCTAGTTGTTTATTTCTTTTATAGGTTTCAAAGTAAAAATAATTATGTTCATGTAGATGTATATTTTCTTGGGGATCATTTATTTTCAATTTCCACTAACCTTCCTTAGTTCACACACATTGTAGATTATTTACCAATAGGAAAACTACCCCAAAATTTTCCTACTCATGAAAAGCGTAAGATCACAAAAAGAAGTTCCTATTATTCCTAGATAAAGGGTGATTTATTTTATATAGGTGTGCACCTTATCATTTTAACGTTTGTTTGGGAGGATTAGATATTATAGCTCCTAAAGGCTTCCTACAACAAGCCTTGTAGAGTCCATTTCTCTAATAAACAGACCACCTATAAGGTATTGCAATCCAAATACTATTTGCCCAACTTGTTTAAAGAGGCCACGAAGTATGTGCAAAAATTTCATAGTTGTCATAGAATGGGAAGCCCAGTTCAAACAAATGAAATGACATTACAACCAAAAATGTTGATTCAATCCTTTTTGAAATGGGCCCTGGAATTTGCAGGCTTAATCACACTGATGTCAAGTAAGAAGAAATATATCCCAATGTTCATTGATTACATTATGAAATTGAATGAGCCCAAGGAATTGGTTCGAGTCAATGAATAGGTATTTTTTTATTTCCTTGAAGAAGAAATATTTTCCAGATTCAATGTGCCTTGGGAGATCATCATAGACCAGTGAACATAGTTGATGTGCCAACTCTTTGCATCTATTATGGAGTAGTATTATATTAGGCACAAGACATCCAAACCATACTATCCACAAGAAAACAGACAAGTCAAATCCACCAATAAAGTACTAGAAACCATTCTAACCATAACTGTGTAGATTCGTCATAGGGTTTGGGAAGAATAGTTGAATGGGCTTATGTGAGCTTACCCGATGATTTTTAGGAGTACTATAGGTTGTATTTTCTTTTCCATGATACTAGAGTCTAGGTTAGAATATTACAATCACTGGTGTTATCAATCCAAGTGCCAGAACAAACTACTCTTCACAATGGAATAATAAATAACAGTAAATCAACATGTGCACAAATATAGACAACATTTTACAATTTCATTAACAACCCATCTTTTTCTATTAATCAATTAATAATACAACTATTTAGGGCTGTCATACAAAGGATAATGGCCATCATAAATCCACTAGTACTAGAATACAAAAACAAGATACACTAACGATTTAACTCATATAGTGTACAATCACAACTTATCTGTCGTATCCTGAACACATTGTGGTTTCTTTGCTTATCATAAGTCCATCTAAAACCAACACATAGGGTATTCACACTCACTAGTTACTGCTTCGTCCTTCAAGGCAATAATGCTTAGATACTTCTTTCCCACTATTGATCCTTAGCTACTTAGGGGCTTCTTCCCACTATTTGCTTTCTACACTAATCCAATGAAGACAAACATAGGGTAGGAGGGTTGCCACCTATCACTGTCAAATGTCTCCTTTCCAACAATGAACTTAGACTATAATCTTCTCCTCTAAGATGGCCTTCTTTATTCCTTCAGAGATCAGTCAATGAACTCATCAACTATTGCACTCCTAGTAGCTCATTACTCCTTCAATGAACTAAACTTAGGGAAAAAACGGTCCACTCTCTCGTGTCTCTCCAAAATTCCACGAGTGTCCAATACAAATTTCCTCCTCGAGGACCTTTACATCCACTAACAACGAATTAACCTTAATGCATCATCAACGTTCCTATACTATGGCTTCTTTCTAATGTATCTCTATGATATGATTAAGGAAAAATATTGCTCCATGCGAACCCTTCTAAACTACTATATAGGCCTCCCTACAACTGTGGCCTACCTCCTTTAGAAACCTGCTCCCATAAGTTGTTATCCTAGGTATTAACCAACCTTGGTTTAGGTCTTATGACCTTGTTAAACATACCTGACCCGTATCTCATGTGTAGTATAGGTTTGTAGATCCATGTATCAACCAAAAGAAGGCCTTGTTCTCCTGCAATGAGACAAATCCCAGCAACCTACAAAAAGAAAGGTCAATATGCCACTCAACCAACATAAAATAACCCAAAATCCTCTTTGAAAATGTCGAACTGATATTTAATCTAGCTTTTCCTCGAAATAGTCCTATAAATCACCAAATGACTTTTTCCTTTCTTGAATTATGATCCATACATCTATGTTCCAAAAAAAAAAATTTGTGATTTGGTTGAACTTGGATGTGTTGAAATGCTTCTCAGATACTTTATATTTGTATGCTAAGATGTGGCTCCATGTGTTGTCATCTAACTTCCCTTGTGGCACTCTTAAGCCCCAGTATGACCTAACATGTGTGCCATAAAAACCCACCCGCATACGTAAAAATTAATATCTCATGATAAAGTCCTCTGATTTGAGTCATTGTCACTTCTTCGTTCTCTTATAAGGGTCCTCTAACATATCCATGTGTCAAATCACTTAACCATTCCATGGTTTTGGTTCCATATCAATGTGTAAAACACTCTAATCTTGGGTTCCAATCCCACAAAGAACTTTTGTGGAGATCCAACCTCCAAATCTGAACCCTTGGGCTCGGAGTACCTCCCAAGCTACCAATCTCAACACTCTATTTTAGAAAGGGGGATAGTTCCAATACTAGGAAGAAACTCCTCATCATCACTATCAATTCTCACAACACTTTCCTAACTCCTAGTGCCCATAATTGTAGCAAACCCTGTACTACACCTCTCTCGGGAGTGTCAATATCACTAGAATCCTTCTACTTCTTCTTCTTTTCCTAAAACATCTTCCAATATTTCCATGATTCCCTCTTCATAAATGTAGAAGCACTCTTTCCCACCACTCACCATGCGCTCTTCTTGGGATGCACATTCTCCCTCTAAATATACAAACTCCATCTAGAAATTGACTCCCTCTAACCCTCTAGTCATTACCCCCTTCAAATTTTTTACCCAAGATTTGTTAACCTGACATCGCCTTATTACCTAGGTCTAACCTAGACATTATCCATAATTACCCAAGGGTACACATGCCTTACTAGGTCTTACTGTAGTATGCCCATTTACATGAAAATTAAAAATTTCACTCCATTATCATAAATATTTTTGTTTACCCTTGTTGTTGTCTTCATACATATGACATCGATGTCCATATAAAAAGGACCCATCTAACGAATTACATGGGTCACCAGGCGCCGTAACTACCAATTATCTAGGTGTTCTTTTTAGGTACATGGTTCATCAATTAATTAATCAACGTGTACATATTCTCCTCATCCACTGAATCTCTGATGACCTAATAGTGTGCAGCTTTGCTTCACAATCTATAGCTTTTGATCCAGATCTGCAAGCAAAAATCATATATCTCTATATCTACCAGGCCTATACAAACGCTTGGTAAGAAAAAACGTCCTTTTGAATCCAACTTAGCTCTGATACAAATTGTTAGAAAATTTACCGCAAAGAGATAAAGTATTACTAATAGTTACCGAGATTTAAAGAGAGGAATAATAAAATAACCAAAAAAGATACACATAAATATTATACATGTTATATTTATCTAGGAAAACCCCAAAACTAGGGAAAACCCCAACCCAATGAGATCTCATTGGAATTGCCCAAAACCCTGGCCAATCCAACTAAGTGAGTCTTCACCACTCACCTCTAGGCCTACATTACAGTGAAGTATTCCCAGCATTTTATAGGCTCCATTACATGCAATACCATGGACCATAATACCATGGGTACACTATACCATGTGCCCAAAACCACTACTATTTAACCAAGTCAAACTTGACTCAAACCCTAAGTTAATTTTACTTAACACAACACATGTGATTCCAGAGCCTCTGGGCCTAAGTCATGCCTTCAAACTATGGAACAACACCTCAAACCCCTTCTGATTAATCATCGAGATAAACATCATGTTCTATCCGAGTCCCATTACAAAGAGTACATCCTCAACTCACATCACCTGACCTAACTCCATCTTGATTGGTGTCATCACTGATCTTATGATCTCTTTCTGACTCTTGTTGCCCAACGCCATGTGAAAATTTGAGTCCCAATCAGAGAAAGTCTCAAACACCTCTTGTTACATTGTCATATGCTTCGCTGCTCCAATGTACACATACCATGTAGCCATGTTGATGGTACCCTATGAGAAATGAGAGATCAAAGAAAATTCCTCTTTCTCCAACCCCTTGGAGAGATCATTTATCTTGTTATAAGTGGTGACACCTACTACCCAGTTCCCTTTCTTCTTCTCATCATATCTATTCTTATACATTGAACACGTTGTCAAAAAATGGACCATCTCACCTAAGTGGAAGCACATGATTTTACCCAAGTCCTTATTTTTATTTCCCTTCATTCTCACTGCAAGTGCCACATCATCATCTGAAGCCTTCTTGTTTAGATGAAGATCCTTGTCTCGTAACTATTTTTGAATGAAGTCATACCATAAACTATTCCAATATAGCAGCCTATCCTTGGAAAATATCCCTTTAATGAATGGATTCCACTATGGAGTAAACACCTTCAAGGAAATCCTCACCATCTCAGAATCTGCAATAGTCGCACCGACAACATCAAGCTCATCTCAAACTTAAGACAGCATTGTTAGATACAAAGTCACCCCTTCACCCTATGTCATCTTGGTATGAGATAGTGTGCTCAACCATATGATGTTATGTTGATTCTCATACATTGGGGGGGAATCTGTTATCATCTAAATATTATCATCTAGCCATTTCCTAATAGGTTGATCGAAACACACTATGTGGTATGGGATTTTACACATTAAAACCCACTTTTACCTTAGGAAATAATTTATAGAATAATTTTCCTAAATTATTTTTGATGAAAATTGGGAAAAACCCATAAGAATAATTGAGTAAATCATTATTTATTTATTATTCTTCTGAAATAATTATTAGTACCTATATCTCAATCTTGGTTTGAGGATAAATAATTGTTAGTGTACTCATCTCATTATCTAGAATTAACGAGAACACCAAAAACAAGTAGGAATTATTTTCTCTAAGTCTCCTCCTTATTGACTACTTCTCTGGATCTTAATCAGCAAAGTGTAGATGTGGTCCTAGCCTTTACAAACATTATAAAAAAATATATTGACTCCATATAAAGGAACAACCATCCACCAAAATGCACGGGTTACTAGTTACTACAACCTCCTAGGATCTCCCTTCATGTACAAGGTTCATTCAACTCTCCCTATCTTCATACCTATACCTATCAATCCACCTCCATCATCTTCCTATTTTTTCTTTGATTACATGAAACCATTCTCTCGATTTTATTGGGTCACCCTAATCCATGCTAAGGCTTTTGTCAGCTGACCCTCAACCATGCTCAGATTTTTCTCTGTTGTCCATGAACAATGCTACAATATTCCCTATCCACTTCCCTCTGACGAGATGTTTCTATCTTACCATAAACTCATATTACAAAGTAGGTTTTGGATTACCACAAACCTACACTTAAAAATTTGTTTTCAAATTACCACAAAATTAACAAGGGTACACCTACATTATAAGGCTTAACTGACTCAAGTACATACTATTACAAAAATTTTCAATTACCATTATAGAACATCATGTAATTTCTTACTAACACATGTCTTACTCACATAAGAGTATGGTAATGGATCTGTCATTATTCTACATGCACATTTACCTACATTTGTCAACCATCCAATCTTAGTTCTTTCTCTAGCCAATACTATTTGTTGACGTAATGCTTCCATAAGATTTGTCTCTACCACAACCTCTATCACTTCCTTACACCAAATTCCAAAGACGTCTTTATTGTATCGCCGACCTCTTTCTCTTGATCATTGATGATAACCTTGGATCTCCATCCTTACCTGTGATTTGTTAGAGTCATGAATTCTAGCAAAAACAACCTAATATTGAGTTCACGGATCTTAATATGTTTATATATTTTAAAATCCAAGTCACTTCACCAAATAAAACTAAACACTCACATTTTCAATAGAGACACTTACATCTCAAGCATAATAAATCTTGAAAAAGAAACACATGATATAACATCAATTTACATTCTAAAATTGTTATAATCTATTGCAAAACGAATTTGGAGCAATGTTTTACTGCTGGAGAATTGAAGAGACAAGGAGCGGAACGAGGATGTTTCAAATTCATTTTTTTTTTCATCATATGTCCTTTTACTGCCAACTTGAAACTACAAGATGTATGAAAGTCTCTGTAGAATTTCAATATGTTTTCGGAGCAAAGAGGATGTAGAGTTCTCACCCGTTGGTATTAAAATCTTTCCTACCTATTCCCAACACAGTTGAATATTAAATATATATAATATAATAATTAAATATATAATATAAATATAATTATAATAATAAAATAAATACTATAATATTTAATAATTGGAAGTAGATAAATATAAATTAAAACACAAAATATAACCTCCTTTACAACAATGAAGACTTTCACTAGCAACATCTCCACCAGTAGATTCAAAATGAGCACTTTTTCATTCATATCATTGTCATCCAACTAAGAAAAGTACATATTACCACTTAAGAATTCCAAACATCTATTTTTGGCCAACAAAATGTTTGAAGCAATATCCATTAACAAGTAAACAACATAAGTTTATCCACTCAAACTAATTCATGGCCAAGTTAACATTAGCATTGGACATGCCAGATCCTCCATGGCCTATTGTAACTTTTCACCGATTAGATTTCTACCCAAGGAAGGGGTCTTTATCTCACATTAAACATTCCTATTTAAAACCTTGAGCACTTCACAACTAACATATGGGTCACCAGATGGAATATTCCCAATTCATTGGTTTGTGCAAATGCACATTTTTCATCAGCAAGGGTTGATGTGTCAACAGAAATGAGAGGATTCAACACTAGATTGATTGAGACGATAGAATTTGAGCCCCACATAAATGGTTCAAGCAGCTTGTTGGTGTACATGCACCTAGTTAACCTTAATTAGCTCCATTTTAACTCTACTTATTGCATGTGATGTGCACTTCATTTTAGTTAGTTAACTCAAGTGTTAACACGTGGAGTGCTCCCAGCTTTAGTTAGTTAACTCCTGTGCTTGCATGTGGTGCATGTGCACATCAACAGAACATAAAACACACTTATCTTTAGTTAGATTTAACTATCCATAGTTATTGCATGTACAACTAAGGTTAACTTATTTTCTTTATGTATTGATTCTCAAACCAATATTGAGTAATCAAATTCATTCTTGATTTGAATTTTCTTTTTAAAATTCTTACAAGTTTTTGCAATCATTCTTCATCTAGATCCCTACTTGTGCTCTAATAATTTTACATGGTATCAAAGCTACAGGGGCTTGGATAAGGTGCATGAAAAATATTTTGTAGTTTTGAATATCAAAGAATTAGGAATTGTTCAGAGATTTGATTTGCAGATCAAAATATTGGAGAACTACAACAATTGTTCTACAATTACAGGTGAAAGAATGGAGTTCTCATATTCAACTATTATTACTCTTTATAACTACTTCCAATGGAAGCCAAATATTTTTCTTCACCTCAAAGGAAAGGGCTTGTATCAGATAGTTATGAATACAAAAGATGAACCAAATTCTGGCATTGAAAAATCCAAATACTTCAACAAGATGGACGAGGTGTTTAGTCTTCTATTGTTTTCCATATATCCAACATTTTGTTTCCATGTGGACACATGCAACACTTTGAATGAGTTCTAGACAATATTGGAGAATTTATTTGGAATAAAGGATGAGATGTGGGCTCATATTCTCGAAAATGAGCTAAATTCCCTACATCCAAACATCTTTGAGAACATTCAAGATTTCTTTACAAAATTCAAATCATTTCTTCTACAACTACATCAGCATCAATAAATCCCAATAGGAAGGTGAATTGATCCTTTCTATTTTTTCCAAATTAGGCCCTGAATATGTTTTTTTCATTTCTACATTTCATTTAGTTATACTTGTAACTGAAGATAAATGGAAAATGCCCAAACTTGATGCATTTCTTGAGTGTCTCATTCATGAGCAGGATAATCTCATTAAATGGGTTCATTAAAGTCTCCAAGTTCAGCTACACTTTCCATGCACGAGAAAGGAAATGCCAACTCAAAACCAAATTAGAAATTGGAAGGCAAAGGAAAGGAAGGAGATCTAGATCAAAGAAAGGAAGGGAATCCAAAACCTCCAAATGATTCTTCCAACTCCAAGGGTAAGAAGGGAAAGCAATGAAACTCCAAGTTTCCTTATCCTCTTGCATGTACAAGACTATTGATCTGATGACTAAGAATCTTTAGCAAAATAATCTTGGTCATCACATTCTAGAAAGTGACAAGAAGAAGATGGGGGAAAAACCATCATAAACAAGGGGTAATAGTCATGCTTTGATTTCCCTTCATTCTACACCACAAAAATGGCTCATGGATTCAGGAGCTCAACATCATATGGCTTCTTAAAAGGAATCCTTTTCTTTTGTACATGCATATTTGGGACATCCTATTCTCATGGGGGACAATTTTGTAGTAGAAGAAAGTAGACAAGGAAGAGTGCAATTCGAAGATGGAAGTTTTGAGAATGTATTTCATATTCCAAGGTTTTCTGTGAATCTTCTTTCAATGTATCAAATGACACACACAAGAACCAAAAGGAAAGTGGAATTTACCCCTGATTCCATGAGAATTTATGGTATGCAAAGGAACTTGAAGATTGCATCTAGCAAGGTAAATGATCAATCTCGCATGTATACATTTTATCATTTTGTTCCTCAATCAAATTCTATTTTGATACTTACACATGTAAATGAAGAAAGTAGGATTTGGAATGAGATATTTGGGCACTTGAGTTCCAGATACATGCAACAACATATCAAGAAAGGTATGGTTAAAGGACTGTCAACCATTGAATTTTCAATTGGTGTTTGTAATGGATGTGCTTTTGTAAAGCAGCCAAAACACAAGTTCAAGAAGGGGCATGCAGGGAGAGCCTCTTCACCTTTGGAGCTTGTACATAGTGATCTCATGGGTCCATTTCTAGTACTTTCAGTTATTAAATAAAGATATGTGTTGTCATTTTTAGATGATTACACAAGATTCACTTGGGTTTACTTCTTGAAACTCAAGTCTGAAGTTTTTCAACTTCTAAATATTTTGAAAGAACATGCAAAAAATCAGTCTGGAGAATGCATCAAGATACTCCACACAGATAATGGGAAGGAATATGTCAAGAAAGGTATCAAGAAAATTTGTAATGAAGCAAGCATATATTTGCAGCATATAGTTCCTTACACTCCGTGGAAAAATGGTGTGGTCGAAAGGAAGAATAGATATTTGATAGAGATGTCCAATTGTATGTTGAATGCAAGATCTCTTCCATCAAAATTGTGGGATGAAGCTATGAATTGTGCCTCATATATCCATAATAGATCTCCTCATAAAAATTTTACTTGGAAAAGACCTTTTGAGGCTTCGACTGACATGCAACCTGAAGTCGGTCATTTCCGCATTTCCAGATCTCGATCACGGTCTCGCATTCCTATAGAGAAGAGAAAGGCTTTGGAGGCTCATAGTAAGGCATGCATGTTTGTTGGATATTTTGATGAAGTTAAAGGGTACATATTACTTGATATCAACACTAAAGTTCTATTTCTCAAAAGGAGTGCAAATTTTGAAGAAGATGCTTTGCATGCACCACCATATGAACCTATTACAAAGATGTTGTCACCATTAATGGATGAGTATGCAAATGACACTTTAGAACATAATTTTGATCTAGATGAGCCTTTTCCTATGACACTTGTTGGACTATTAGTTGTTGAACATCGAGATCATACTTCCTCATGTATTTTAAAAGATTCTCGACCACTTTCAACACAAAAATGGCACAACATGAGTGATCTCCTAGATGATCTTGCAACAATACCTTATTTTGAGGAAGATCCACAAGCACTTAGCTATGGAGCCATCCATGCCCATGCACAATTATATGATGCAAGCATATGATCCACAAACTTATGCAAAAGAAGTTGGGCATCCTGAATGGGAAGCAGTTATGGATGGGGAATACAACTCTCTCATTGAGAACCAAACCTGAGATCTGGTTTCTGCTACATTCCAATTGTAAACTTGTGAGGTGCAAGTGGGTGTACTAGAACAAGAAAGTAGTATATGGGAAAGTTATTCGATATAAGGCATGGCTAGTGGCGAAAGGTTTTCAGCATTTACATGGTGTTGACTATGATGAGACTTTTTCTCCAATGGAAAAAATGGATTCCATTTAGCTATCACTCTCCATTGCAATAGTAAGAGGATGGGAGGTGCATCATATGGATGTGTGTTGTGTTGTGTTGTGTTATATTCTTTCCACGACTAGCCTACGTAGTTAACCGGGGGGTTAAAGGGGGGCTGGCAACCCTCCTACGAGGGGGTTGAGAGGGTGGGTGGTCACTTAGGTCTTGAGGTTAGTCCTGGAAAATTTCTTTTTGGACCTTATATTAGGTTGGCAGACCTAACCTATGGTTTTTGTTGCATGGTTTTCACCACATGGTTTTGGACGTGCATGGTTTTTCGGGTCCATGGATTGGTGTTTCGGCGTTGCTAAACTATGTAGTAACATTGAAAGGAAATTAATGAAAAAAAATGAAGGCAGTAGTACCTAGTTTTTTGGATTATACGAACTCCATGTATGTATATGTTGTTGTGTTATGCTCTCGCATTGTTTATTTTCTATGTTCTTGAATTCTATGCAGGTAATTTCCATACGGTGTTAAAACGTACAATGTGAGAATGTCTTTCTTCATGGTGATCATGAGGAGGAAATCTAAATGGAGTAGCCATAGGGATATGTGAAAAATTCATCTTTGGTATACAAACCAAAGAAGGTTCTCAATGGCCTCAAGTAGACAACTAGAGCGTGGTATGCAAATATGGATTCCTATTTGTTATTTGAAAATTTTGCATGTTGCAAATCTGTTTCGATGTTTATTTTTTGAAAAAAATTGACTCGTTGATCATAGTACTCTACGTAGATGATCATTTGATAACTTGTAGTTCAGCTTCTGTCATTGTCGAGATTAAAACTACATTGCATAAGTAGTTTTCTATGAAAGACATGGTTTTGCTACATTTCTTCATTGGACTAGAGATCAATCAGAGTGGTTATGGGATTACGATTTCTCAAACAAATTATTCTAGAGATCTTTTGGCATGATTTCACATGAGTGATTGCAAGCTAGCAGCCACACCTTTCTTATGAGGGATAAATCTTGAGAATGAAAAATATACATAATTGGTTGATTTCACATTGTACCATCAACATGTGGGAAGTATTTTTTATCTCACTCACTCCCATCTATATCTTTCATATGTCATAGAAACAGTTTCCAAATATATGTAGGAGCCACACTTTTTACATTGGAAAGTTGTAAAGCGCATCATTCGTTGTCGAGGGGACAATCACCTATGGGGTTCCTTATTCAACAAATTGTTCTTTAGACTTCATGGGGTTCACAAATTCAGATTCGGTTGACAACAACATTGATTGCAAGTCTGCGTTTGGTTATGTACTTAGATTGGGATTCAGCCCAATTTTTTGGTCAAGCAAGAAGCAGGGTGTCAATGCTTTATCATTAGCAGAGGTCAAGTTGAGAAGTGCAGTCAATGCCACTATTCAAGCCATTTCGATACAACATTTCCTATCAGATCTTGATATCAGTGTCTATCATCAACCTGCCATCTAGTGTGATAATCAAAGTATGCTAAATTTTTGCAAAGATCCATTGCAATGATAACAGACCAAACATATCGAGATCCAAATGCACTTCATTAGAGAAATAATTCAAAATGGGATCATCAATCTTCAGTAATGTCCTAGTTCTGAGCAGACTGTTGATATCTTCAACGAGACATTTACGAAGCAGATGTTTTGATTTGTACGAGATCATCTCAGGGTGAAGGACATGACTATCTGGCAGTTGTATTTTCTCTACTTTTGTCATTATATTATGAGGGGTGGTTTTCTTTCCACTAGGTTTTTGCTCTTTCCTCTTTTCATGCATTGCATATGGGTACCTAAAATGGCCTTCTTGTTCGGACTCATTCATTTTGTACCACACTCACGTAAGTTATGCTTAAGGGAGGGTGTCGGTGCACATGCACCTAGTTAGCCTTAATTAGCTCCAATTTAACTCTAGTTATTGCATGTGATGTGTGCTTGGCTTTAGTCAGTTAACTTGAGTGCTTACATTTGGTGTGCACTTGGATTTAGTTAGTTAATTCTAGCACTTGCATGTGGTGCATGTGCACATTAAAAGAACATAAAGCACACTTAGCTTCAGTTAGCTTTAATTATCCATAGTTATTGCACGTGCAACTAAGCTTAACTTAGTTTCTTTATGTATTGATTCTCAAACCAATATTGAGTAATAAAATTCATTCTTGATTCCAATTTTCTTTTTCAATTTCTTACAAGATTTTGCAATTATTTTTTAGCTAGATCCGTATTTGTGCTCTAATAATTTTACAAGGCTTCAATGATTTCTTAGTAGCGACATGTTCAACCTCACCCAACCTCCATGTTCAGTAGAGTAACACAATATTCAATGCTCCAAGGTCTTTGGATTTTAGTCTACAAGTGTAACCTATCCAACAAATCCACCACTCTCACACTATTGTAGCTTCTCCAAGTGGAAACAAATTGTCAATTTCTCTCAAGTCCTTGGTGATAACAAATGAAATCAATAGTTAATGAACATGCATAGAAAAATCTAATTCTAACAAACAATCTTTTACTTAACTCACCCTATTTCCCTGGCCATAGTTGAGGGAGTTCATCTAGACCTGCTTTGAAACCATCTCAAGATATTACATAAGCTTTTATACCAACTCAGAAAATTACATAAACATATTATATATTGATAAAATTATGGTGCATATATATATACATGAAGTGTTGTGTCAAGATAGACAAACTATTCTAGACACACCAAATCACTTGGCTGAGAGAATATTTCAACCACACACCAATCTATAAAGCTAACCAGTTGGAGAGAATGTTAACCAACTAAACCTCAATAATCTCCAAACTATTAAAAACATACTCATTCTAGAATTAATGAACCAACAAGATTAATGAGCTCACCAAAAGCAAATAAGAATTACGTTCTCCAACCATCCATGCTCTCTACACGTGCGGCTAGCAACAAACAAACACATATAGTGGAAATAAAAGAAGACATTATCTACTACACTTACAGGTGAAAAAAATGGAACTTCAGCTCCAAAATATTCCGAGTGGCCCATTTTGTTTATTTGCAATTGGATCAAGTAATGCACAAGACAATCACTGTATGGCACAAGTCTTCCCATATTTCTTTTTGACTGATAATTTAAAAGGTTGTAACATTGCTCGTCTAATCGTAAAATAATCACCAATCACCTTATGGAAAAAATCCTCCAAGATCTGCTTTTAACTGATAATTTAAAAAGTTGGAAGATTGTATGTGTAATTTTTTTTAAATACTCTATTTGAATTCGATGTCTCTTTGTTTCTCGGTTGCATTAAAACTCTTTGAACTACATGTTGGTCTCTTTGTTTTACGTTCTCGGTTCTTCCTATTGAGCTTTCCGCTGTGCAAACGCTCTCGGTTCTTCGTATTGAGCTTTCCGCCGTGCAGTGAATAAACTTCAATCACTCGACAAATTAACTTCAAACTTGAAGAGTAGCATGAATTGATTTCGATCAATCATCCACAACTTTGATAAAATCTTCGTAGTTTTCTATTTTGTCCGCGTTTTTTCTATTTTCCATCCTGAAGAGTCCTTTAAAATATATCTAGGGATTTCATAAATATATGCTGAACATATGGATTTTTTTCGATATAGGGAAAGGAGTATTTTTGGAGATGGATTGATTATATATATTTCATTATTTTTATATATATTTAAAATTAATAAAAAAATTTGCAATTTATGATTTGGATGATCAATGTTAGTTTAAATTAAATTTGGTTTATTAAGGTTAAAAAAAACCGGTAAGGAAGTTTATACGAGAGTCACAAGGTTTTAAGAGAAGTGTTTAGTATCTTATAGTGGTGATGAGTGGAGAAATTAGGAGGTTGGTTGGGGAATGCTAAATGAACTTGAAAAACTACTGTAACAAGATATATTTTTGGTTTTTGAGGTATCATTATAGCAATTGAAGGAAGAATAGTATATTGGGTAGTAATTAAGGATTTCATGATATTTATCAAAGTCATTATTTGCAATGTGACATCTAAAGAATTTGGTGGAGTTAAGTCTTTAGGTGGATCACTTTCTTAGAGGTAAAGGGGCTCTCATTTAAATGGATGATCATTGGACCAATAGAGAAATGAATTTGAGTTTTTTGTACTTAGGAAAAATGAGTGTGGCACCCTATGCCATATTTTGTAAAGTGCATTTTGACTTGCATGTAATCCTTATTTATTTCTTTATCGATGAATAGCTAAAACATCATGCTCTCTATGTCAATATGGGAGCTCAGATGATGTATTGTCATACCTGCAATATCTAAGTACTTAATCAAGTTCTATGTTTTGAGGAGTCTAAAATCCTAGTGTTGTTTTGTAGTTGGATGGGCGTGAGACCAAGTAAACCAATTGGGTAGCTTCTGAGTGATAATTGGGTGAGGTTGGAGAATCCAACCTCTGGTTTGTTTGAAATTTCTCTATGGATTGTTCATTGCCACTATTTTGACTAAGGTATGTGTTGGATTTTCTTTTGGGGAATTGCATTCAAGGAATGATTCCATTTTAATTTTTTTGGAAACATTTTATTTAAAAATTCCATTTAGCAAGTTTCAGTTGGAGGTAATTGACGTTATGTTTTCATCATAGATTCAAAAGTTTTTTGTTATAGGGAAACTAAAAATTCTCATTTCTTTCAAATCATACCCTAAATTGCTTTATATGATGGTAGTTTTTGTCACACTAGGGATCAAAGTAAATTGGTCTTAGATGCTAGCTTTTTAGCTTTTCTTACCTTACTCATCTACTTTATGGAATGTCATGGAAGCCTCAACTTTCACACTCATGTCAAGTTTTTGTAGTTTGAATTTCATTAGAGATAGTTCTAATTAATTTGTTCAAATAATGTAATGCTCCTGTAACAATAATTTCATGGATTTGGTTTGAATTAATAAATTGGGATAAGCTTAAAAAAATGGGATAAGCTTAAATAAATTCCATTTTTTGTCTCTTTATCCTTTGTATTTTTGCAGTGAGTTGCTCTACAACCCACTATAGAGGGAGACGTGTATGAATACATGTTTGTGAACATTCAAAATTTAACATTTATATGTTAGCCAATTAAAAAAGAATAAAAAACGAAAAGTAATATAGATCTTTGTATGGCGGAGGCATTGTAGTGTCCAAAAACAATGTAAACATTTAAGGTTGGCTCAATTAATAATAAAAAATTAAAAGTAATAAAAGTAAAAAAATACAATTAGTTATATTGTAATTTTTTTACAAGGTAACTCAGTCCTCCGAACTCAAGTTAGAAATTATGCTCTCAAAAAATTTGCATAAATAATTAAAATAATGATAACTTACATTAGTCAATGCTAAATTAATAGTGGTCGATAAGCAGATCATGCTATAGTCTTGCCTTGGAAAGAACTAATAAAATAAGATGTGAAGTGGGTAAGTAAACTCCTTGCTCACTGAGAATAACTTGCAAAAGTTTGGGTGGGTAGCAACTATTAGTAAGTTTACAAATTTATAGTTTTAGTCCTACATAAGTGTCTAGCAAACGCAAATGATGGTGGGAAGTAACTGGTAGTACTTATATTCATTTACCTCTTATTCATATTCATTTTTTATACAAAGACTTGATTTGATTATGGTGGGAAGTAATTGATGGGAAATATTTTATTTACCTAAGTATGAGCTATTTTTAAGGATTTTATTTTTCGATGGTTTTCGTGCAAAGCTTAAGAATAAAAAATCAATACAAATATGTAAAAAACATGCATGAACTTTTCAACCATATCCATAAATTATGGCATAAAATATGCAAGGAAATGATCCACATGGAAATTTATTGTACAAAGATGGTAGTGAAACCTTCATGTTATGGTTATATCAAATGGTTGAAAAATGTCTTTTTAATAATATTGAAAAATAAATATCTATTTGTCAAAGTTAAACATTATAATTTGCATTTACCAATGCTAAACTATAGAGATCAACAGACAAATTGATTGCTAGCCTTCTTGAGAAGGGACTAGTAAGGAATCTGTAACCATATATAATTAATTAATAAGGGCACAGAAGCTTAATACTTACAATAAAATTACAATATAGCATGATTATTAACGATGGGTACTCACCCCTACTTTACCATGGATATTATTAACTTATGAATAAGATATTTTACAATATCATGGGCCAATACCATGGCTTATCAATACCTCATGCTCAAAACCATAACTCAATTCAAAATAAAAAGATAAAATGAAAAATATATTAGACTTTACATATATTATTGATTACATAATGTGACAATTCTCATTTATAAGGATGGAGCTAGGGGGGAGAGGGAAATGTAAAGAGAGAGGGAGAGATGGAGGTGGGAGAGAGGGGGGATAAAATGAGAGAGGGAGGGAGATAGTGATAGTGTTGGATGGAAGAGAGAGAGAGAGAGAGAGGGGGAGAGGGAGAGAGAGTGACAAAGAGTGATGGGGAGGAGAGAGAAAGAGGGAGAGAAGGAGAGAGAAGGAGAGAGATAAATGAAGAGAGAGAAGAGGGTAGGGAGAGGAGAGAGGCAGGGAGATGGAGTTGTTGTTTGAAGGGGAGACAAAGGGAGGGAAGAACAAAGGCATAGTGAGATAGAGGTAGAGAGAGAGAGAGAGAGAGTTACAAGGGAGACATAGAGAGAGGAATATGTTATAACCCTATTTTTCACTACAATATAGTAAGAGAAAAGCAAGTTCAACTTACCTTAGTTCTTGACTAGAATGTATCCCCTTTCACCTTTGATCTTAGTTATTCCATATTTATCCATTCTAAAACGGTGAAATTAGGTAATTGAGTAATTTATCATAATTATTTTTTCATAATCTTATAATTACGAGATAACAATAATTTCATAATTGAGACAATTGAGAAAACGATTTCTAGAGTTTGTCAATCCCAAGGAGATCAACTTGACCTAGTAGTCTACTAGTTAGCTATGGATCCATTATTGTACTTGTTTCCTAACTTCTCAATCCCCTAGGTTTCTAGCTACATTCTCCTATAGGATAGAATGAAATTATATAATCCCCCAAGAAAAAAGGGTGAAAGATAGAGTATCCATATGATAGCATGGGAGAACTATTGCATTAGGAGATGAAAGCCAAGTTTAATGTTGGAGGAGATGAGATCAGTGCTTGGGTAAATTATTTTGTGTATTTTCCATTGTTTATTAATGAAATTTTATGTTTCCTTTCCCTTATATGTTATTTTCATTATGTGTTCATGTATTTCTCTTCAATGCTAATAGACCCTTTGCGGATGGCACATTTTTCTTTGATCGTTGCTGCATTGGTGTAGATCCAATGGATCATGATAGCTAGGATAAAGTTCTTCAAGTAGAAGCGGGATCTCCAACATCGAACCATTCACCCTACACTGACTTGTAAGGGATTAGGTGGATCTCTTGAAACTACTAATTATACATCCCTTACATGAATTCTATTTGTGTTTAGCAATGCTCTTTGCACATTTACACACACATCTTCTCCTAGATATATTTTGAACTATTATACTCGGTTAAAAGTAGCCTACCTCTATTACATGAAATTATCTTCTTACAAAACCGGTGACAATACTGGGGAGTTAGCCTTTCTTTGGTTAAGATCCTCTCTTTCTTTTGAATTTTCTTTTTCTATCAATTTATCCCTTTTCTTTGCCATCACATGACCTCCTTACAATCTCTATTAGTCTCATTTTCTTTAGATCTGCATAGATCTTAGATATGGATCTTTTTTTTACTTTTTATATAAGAAAAAGAGGATAACAAACAAAATGTGCCTTTCATATCATATCCTAGTCTTTTCTATATACAATTTCACATAAATAGCCAAAGATCTGAATTCTTCTCAAAATTTAACTCACTAAATAAAAAATCACTTAAAATGGAGTATGGATAAAGAAGATATGGCTGATTAGGAAATCATCTTATTTCCTAATTCATTTTCCAATTGTAGGGTTTTCCTTCAAGTTTTTTTGCTTGATCTTTTGAGGGGTTTTTCTAAAGATCTTGTTTACTATTTTTGGATCTGTGTTTATACGATTTTTTTATATTTTATAACTACATAAAATATGATTTATTAAACGTGTCTTAAATTTTATCTCTTGGTATATTAATATCAGGGTTTCCTTGAAATGACTTTTGCTTGGTTTTGGGGAATCTATCCTCAATGTCTTGCTCTTAATTTTTAGATTTGTATTCATGTTGGTTGTTATAGTTCAAATATATATTAGATCTAATTTAGAACCCTTTTGTTTTTATTATACCTATTCCATTTTCCTACCTTGTTTTCAATTGGATCTCCTTAATTTTCATATTTTAGGGTTTTTGTTGAGCCTATTTTGCTTGATTTTGGAGCACTTATCATCAAGATATTGTTGTTACTTATTGGATGTATATTATTACTGTTTGTTATAGTTTATGTCCACTTTGAATCTAATATACAAGTCCTATTTTGAATTGGGTCTATTTTCTTTCCTATTTTAGGGTTTCCCTTAAGATTGTTTTTGCTTGTTTTAATGGGCTTTCCCTCAATATCTTGATTTGATATTTTATATCTAGATTCTTGCTAAGCATATAACTTTATATATCTTTTATATATGCCTTATAATTTTTTTCTTGATTTGGATGTGATATATTTGAATTTTTGGTGTTTCCATTCAGTTTTTGTGTTTGATTTTGCTTGCTTTTGTTTCTAGCTTTTTTTGGGTGTTTTTTGTCTATTCTTTCAATCATATTTGAAATATTTTGTTTCCTTCCATTCCTTTCTAGTTTCTCCTTAACTTAGAGTTTTTGGTTTTTTACCTCTATGGATCATTGTCTCTGTTACATATTGACCTACAACTTTTATTTTATTTGCATTGTCTATTTGCTATCTATCTTATTTCTTTTGATTGCTTTTGAGTGATCTTTAGTTTGGAAAGCCAAGTTTAGAGATTTTGAGTGTCTTGTGTTCTTTCTTGTTTTGTTTTTGCTCTCTTTTTAAGCAATTTTTTTATGTTATTTTCTTAGGTCTCATTGTCTAGAAACTTAGAGAATTTCACAAAATCTATTGAGAGCGTTTGAGTCATTATTTTCACTTAGGAAAGGAAAAGAATCTTTACCTTCCTATAATTAGTTTTCATCAAATTGAAAAGTTTTTTTTTTTCATCGCCATATAGTTGTAATGGGGTCCTTCTAACAAGAGTTTATTCACATATTATGAGTTTCACGTTGTTACCTTATTGAGTAAACAAAGCCCTCTTAAAATTAACTCTATAGTAAAATTTATTCTATTCTTCTTTTATTTTCACTCATACCACAGCAACATTAATATAGGTTAGCGTCTTTGAATAACAGTATGAGGTTAACTTGTTCTAGGACCACAAAATAAACTTAGCATCTTGCGCTAGAGAAGGTAAGTCAACTTTTAGTGCTCTAGTCTAGAAAGCCCTTCTAACACAATGGTGAATCACAATGTCACACTTGAGGCTAGGAGAATGACATGTCCCATGTCATTAGTCTTGGTGGCACAAATTACGAGATTTTCATGTATTACAAATGATGTTATTAGCATTTATTTTGTAGCACTTGGGGACCACATGAGAGGAGTACACCTCAATTAAAGGGCTATCTTAGGGGGGTTTCAAACTTCATTTTCTTGCCCTTGTGTGTGAATATAGCTAATGACTACCCCCCTAATACATGTTGTTGTTGGTGGTAAATTTAGTGGTTTTTCTCTATGAACATTTACACATGGTGATGAGGAGGGGTTCGTCTTCTCTATGTCCTGGGGATATTTCAGGTAGACTCATTTGATCCTCCTAGTGGGTACCCCATGGTTAAAAACTATACTTGGACTAGTTCTAAAAGAGTTGTTAAGAAGGAACCTATTATAACTATCCCACCCACAACTTCATTGTTGACATGTGCCCTAATTAACTAGGATGCACTAGCAATAAGATCCCTTCTTTATATTTTTTATTATATGTGCTTAAATTTAAGATTACTTTCATAGAGTATTATTAAGTCTAAGTCTTATTCTGGCCATAGGGGTGTTTTAATTGTATTGGTTTAGATAAGAGACATATATTCTTCATCACTGAACAAATTAATTTATGTTTTCCTAGATTGTTAGGCCTTTCTCCCAAGGAGGACAGTCCACCACAACATAAATGTAGCTTAATTCCAATATGGGAAATCTTGGACTATACTTAGCTCTGGCAGCATACCCTAGGTCATAGGGAGGAAGATTATTTTAATGTTGAGGTAATTGACGAAATTATTCCACACTTTAATTGGCCCTCTCAGCCCAATTTTAGCTCAGTTGAACATTGATGGTAGTGAATCCTTTTACATGTGTTTTTCTTACATACTTGTTAAAGTTATGACTTCTTCTATAAAGAGGATAGGTCCCACTTTACCTTTTTCATCGAAAGTATCTACTCCCATGACATTACTACCACCACTTAGTGTGGTGATTGATGAGTGCCAGTATTGCAGCAATGATGTTGCAACTCCTGGGATACTAGCTTTACTTATCAACCTAGGGTTCGTACAAACTTGGAGGTGACAATGACGTATGCACAAGTAAAAATGATGGTCCTACTTGTTGTCACTGTTTAGCTGGTGAGAGACCACTGGGGTTCCAAGCCAGACTTATATGGAGTTAGAAGAAGCTTGACTATTTGATGGAAGAAAGCTAAATCTACTTCTAAGAGAATTACTCTACTGCAATAATGGAGAAGGTCAACATGTAATGCTAAATCGCACCATTCCCTATTTAACCATTTAAGAAGCTATGCTAGGCATAAATTCTAAATCAACATGAAACAAATACTACTATTTAATTTGTAGAAGTAAGAAGCATAAAAAAACACTAATGTGCAAGTAAAGAGACTAAACTAAATCTGTTTTTACTTTTTTGGTCATTTTATGCAAAATCAAGTATGCAAACTAACTGTTCTTGTGGATGTGGTAGGTGAATTAAGGATGTTTGGGGATGGACGGAAGGGTTATCAAATTCTTGGATGGTTTGGAGGACCCCTGGGAGGATTTTGGTGACTTCCCAGAGGTTTTCCATCAATGCAGCCTCAAAAGAGGTTTTCAGGAAAACCTACAGGATGTACTAGAAACTTACAAGATGATCTTGTAGGAATTACATGATACAACCAAGAGATAAATGTCAGGTGTTGGAGGTGATGGGAGGCTTAGGAAAGGTGTGTGATGGGTGGAATCGAGTGGGAGAAGGTCTAGGATCACTGATAATTTAAAAAGTTGTAAGATTGTATGTGTAATTTTTTTTGAATACTCTATTTGAATTCGATGTCTCTTTGTTTCTCGGTTGCATTAAACTCTTTGAACTACATGTTGGGCTCTTTGTTTTACGTTCTCGGTTCTTCCTATTGAGCTTTCCGCAGTAGTTGAAGAGTAGCATGAACTGATTTCAATCAATCATCCACAACTTTGATAAAATCCTCGTAGTTTTCTATTTTGTCCGCGTTTTTCTATTTTCCATCCTGAAGAGTCCTTCAAAATATATCTAAGGATTTCATAAATATATGCTGAACATATGTATTTTTTTTCGATATAAGGAAAAGGAGTATTTTGTTGATGGATTGATTATATATATATTATTATTTTTATATAATATTAAAAATTAATAAAAAAAAATTGCAAATTATGATAATGATGATGCATGTTAGTTTAAATTAAATTTGATTTATTAAGGTTAAAAAAAACGGTAAGGAAAGTTATACGAGGTCAACAAGGTTTAAGAGAAGTGTTAGCATATCATTATAGTGGTGATGAGTAGAGAAATTAGGAGGTTGGTTGGGGAATCCTAAATGAACTTGAAAAACTACTGTAACAACATATATGTTGGGTTTTTGAGGTATCATTATAGCAATCGAAGGAAGAATAGTATATTGGGTAGTAATTAAGGATTTTATGACATCTAAAGAATTTGGTCAATATTATTGCACGGATGAAAAGGGAGTTAAGTATTTAGGTGGATCACTTTCTTAGAGGTAAAGGGGCTCTCATCTAAATGGATCATTGGACCAATAGAGAAATGAATTTGAGTTTGTTGTACTTACGAAAAATGAGTGTGGCATCTTATGCGATATTTTATAAAGTGCATGTTGACTTGCCATGTAATCCTTATTTATTTCTTTATCGATGAATAGCTAAAACATCATGCTCTCTATGTCAATATGGGAGCTCAGATGATGTATTGTCACACCTGCAATATTTAAGTAGTTAATCAAGTTCTATGTTTGAGGAGCCTAAAATCCTAGTGTTGTTTTGTAGTTGGATGGGCGTGAGACCAAGTAAACCAATTGGGTAGCTTCTCAGTGATAATTTGGTGAGAATACAACCTCTCATTTGTTTGAAATTTCTCTATGGATTGTTCACTGGCACTATTTCGACTAAGTTATGTGTTGGATTTTCTTTTGGGGAATTGCATTCAAGGAATGATTCCATTTTAGTTTTTTTTTTGAAACATTTTATTGAAAAATTCCATTTAGCAAGTTTCAATTGGAGGTAATTGACGTTATGTTTTCATTCTAGATTCAAAAGAGGGAAACTAAAAATTTTCAATTTTTTCAAATCATACCCTAAATTGATTTGTAGGATGGTAGTTTTTGTCACACTAGGGATCAAAGTAAATTGCTCTTAGATGCTAGCTTTTCAGCTTTTCTTACCTTACTCATCTACTTTATGGAATGTCATGGCAGCCTCAACTTTCACACTCATGTCAAGTTTTTGTAGTTTGAATTTCATTAGAGATAGTTCTAATTAATTTGTTGAAATAATGTAATGATCCTATAACAATAATTTCATGGATTTGGTTTCAATTAATAAATTGGGATAAGTTTAAAAAATGGGGGTTTGGAAAATACACCCTATAAATAAATTCCATTTTTTGTCTCTTTATCCTTTGTATTTTTGTGGTGAGTTTATCTACAACCCAGTGTAGGGGGAGGCGTGTATGAATACATGTTTGTGAACATTCAAAATTTAACATTTATATGTCAGCCAATTAAAAAATAATAAAACACTAAAAGTAATATAGATCTTCGTATGGGGGAGGCATTGTAGTGTCCAAAAACAATGTAAACATTTAAGGTTGGCTCAATTAATAATAAAAAATTAAAAGTAATAAAAGTAAAAAAATACAATTAGTTATATTGTCATTTTTTCTTACAAGGTAGCTTAGTCCTCCGAACTCAAGTTAGAAATTATGTTCTCAAAAAATTTGCATAAATAATTAAAATTATTATAACTTACATTAGTCAATGATAAATTAATAGTGGTTGATAAGCAAATCATGCTATAGTCTTGCCTTGGAAAAAACTAATAAACAAAGATGCGAAGTGGGTAAGTAAACTCCTTGCTCACTCAGAATAACTTGCAAATGTTTTGGTGGGTAGCAACTATTAGTAAGTTTAAAAATTTATAGCTTTAGTCCTACATAAGTCTCTAGCAAACATAAATGATGTTGGGAAGTAACTCGTAGTACGTATATTCATTTACCTCTTATTCATATTCATTTTTTATACAAAGACTTGATTTGATTATGGTGGGAAGTAATTGATGGGAAATATGTTATTTACCTAAGTATGAGCTATTTTTAAGGATTTTATTTTTCGATGGTTTTCGTGCAAAGCTTAAGAATAAAAAATCAATGCAAATATGTAAAAATCATGCATGAATTTTGCAACCATATCCATAAATTATGGCATAAAATATGCAAGGAAATGATCCACATGGAAATTTATTGTACAAAGATGGTAGCGAAACCTTCATGTTATGGTTATATCAAATGGTTGAAAAATGAGTTTTTAATAATATTGAAAAATAAATATCTATTTTTCAAAGTTAAACATTACAATTTGCATTTACCAATGCTAAAATATAGAGATCAACAGACAAATTGATTGTCAGCCTTCTTGAGAAGGGACTAGTAAGGAATCCGTAACCATATATAATTAATTAATAAGGGCACAAAAGCTTAATACTTACAATAAAATTACAATATAACAAGATTATTAACGATGGATACTCACCCCTACTTTACCATGGATATTATTAACTTGTAAATAAGATATTTTACAATATCATGGGCCAATACCATGGCTTATCAATACCACATGCTCAAAACCATAACTCAATCCAAAAATAAAAGGATAAAATGAAAAATATATTAGACTTTACATATATTATTGATTACATAATGTGACAATTCTCATTTATATGGATGGAGCTGGGGGGGAGAGGGAAATGTAAAGAGAGAGGCAAAGATGGAGGTGGGAGAGAGGGGGGATAAAATGAGAGAGGGAGGGAGAGAGTTATAGTGTTGGAGGGAAGAGAGAGAGAGAGGGAGAGGGAGAGAAGGAGAGAGATAAATGAAGAGAGAGAAGAGGGTAGGGAGAGGAGAGAGGCAGGGAGATGGAGATGTTTTTTGAAGGGGAGACAAACGGAGGGAAGAACAAAGGCATAGTGAGATAGAGGTAGAGAGAGAGAGAGAGAGAGAGAGAGAGAGTTACAAGGGAGACATAGAGAGAGAAATATGTTATAACCCTATTTTTCACTACAATATAGTAAGAGAAAAGCAAGTTCAACTTACCTTAGTTCTTGACTAGAATGTATCCCCTTTCACCTTTGATCTTAGTTATTCCATATTTATCCATTCTAAAAGGGTGAAATTAGGTAATTGAGTAATTTATCATAATTATTTTTTCATAATCTTATACTTACGAGATAACAATAATTTCATAATTGAGATAATTGCGAAAATAATTTCTAGAGTTTGTCAATCCCAAGGAGATCAACTTGACCTAGTAGTGTACTAGTTAGCTATGGATCCATTATTGTACTTGTTTCCTAACTTCTCAAGCTCGAAGGTTTTGAGCTACATTCTCCTACAGGATAGAATGAAATTATATAATCCCCCAAGAAAAAAGGGGAAAAGATTGAGTATCCATATGATAGCATGAGAGAACTACTGCATTAGGAGGCGGAAGCCAAGTTTCATGTTGGAGGAGATGAGATCAATGCATCGGTAAATTATTTTGTGTATTTTCCATTGTTTATTAATGAAATTTTATGTTTCCTTTCCCTTATATGTTATTTTCATTATGTGTTCATGTATTTCTCTTCAATGCTAATAGACCCTTTGTGGATGGCACGTTTTTCTTTGATTGTTGATGAATTTGTGTAGATCTAGTGGATCATGATAGCTAGGATAAAGTTCTTCAAGTAGAAGTGGGATCTCCAACATCAAACTATTCACCCTACACTGACTTGTAAGGGATTAGGTGGATCTCTTGAAACTGTTGATTTGTTACACAAAAAATTGTCACCATGACTTTCTACAGTTTGTGTGAGTCCATCAACACTCATACATACCTCCTTTGTAAGTTTTAAACCTCATCTATTCATCTCAAACCTTGAAAATGGGAGAAAGACCTTAAAAATATCTCAAATCCTGGTTTCACACTTTCTCCTAGCATTGCCTGCGGTGTCGCAGCCAATGGTCATGTTTCCTGTGCACTTGACCGCTCTTTCTATTAAGTGATGGGTGTGAACCCCTGTAAAAGTTAAAAATATGTGAGTTCATTCTTAAAAACTCATCTTCGGTCACTTCTGGACACTTCTAGAAGGAATATTGTGCTGGCAAGTCCGCTCCACCTTGGTTCATCCATTCCATAACTAAGGGAGTTAACTCCATGGTATGAGGTGCTTATCCCATTGAAGGAGGAACTTATCTCTTCAATGGTGGACCTGCAACTTCCTCCATTTACACTATAAATTCAGGCACTGGGTTGGTTGTAGGAGAGGTTGAAAGATGAAGATTCTTGAGGGTAAATGCTGCTGGAAATTAGACTTCCCTTTTGAGCTTGTGAGAGGAGAGATTACATACCTTTCATGTCATTTGGGAAGTGAGTGAGGCTTGTCAAAGTAGAGGAGATGCATGCTGGACCCTGGAAAGAGCTTGTACAACATCAAGCCAAAGGTTGTAAGGTTCTTTTATTCATAAAGTTAATACAATCAAGTTTGTTTTTCTCAATGAACTGTCTCTAATGGTTTATTTTATGAGCTCCTTGATCTTCATAATGAACATGTTTTATCATAATATCTTTGCAAGTTTTCTTTGGTGTGTGTTTGTTTGTGTATGCAGGTTATTAAAAGGGAATTGCTTGAAGCTATTGAAACAAAGCTGCCACAAACAAGCGTTGGACCGAGGTAGGGTCTGTTACACCTCTTAGTTTTCATTTATGAATTGAAACATGTTTAGGGAAACGTAGATTTGTATGTGCTCCTTGTTGCTAGATATCATTTGATACTAGGGAGATCGGTCTTGTCCGCAAGAACGATTTATCCAGCCAACATGATTATACATCCCTTACATGAATTCTATTTGTGTTTAGCAATGCTCTTTGCACATTTACACACACATCTTCTCCTAGATATATTTTGAACTATTATACTCGGTTAAAAGTAGCCTACCTCTATTACATGAAATTATCTTCTTACAAAACCGGTGACAATACTGGGGAGTTAGCCTTTCTTTGGTTAAGATCCTCTCTTTCTTTTGAATTTTCTTTTTCTATCAATTTATCCCTTTTCTTTGCCATCACATGACCTCCTTACAATCTCTATTAGTCTCATTTTCTTTAGATCTGCATAGATCTTAGATATGGATCTTTTTTTTACTTTTTATATAAGAAAAAGAGGATAACAAACAAAATGTGCCTTTCATATCATATCCTAGTCTTTTCTATATATAATTTCACATAAATAGCCAAAGATCTGAATTCTTCTCAAAATTTAACTCACCAAATAAAAAATCACTTAAAATTGAGTATGGATAAAGAAGATATGGCTCATTAGGAAATCATCTTATTTCCTAATTCATTTTCCAATTTTAGGGTTTTCCTTCAAGTTTTTTTGCTTGATTTTTTGAGGGGCTTTTCTAAAGATCTTGTTTACTATTTTTGGATCTGTGTTTATATGATTTTTTTATATTTTATAACTACATAAAATATGATTTATTAAACGTGTCTTAAATTTTATCTCTTAGTATATTAATTTTAGGGTTTCCTTGAAATGACTTTTGCTTGGTTTTGCGGAACCTATCCTCAATATGTTGCTCTTAATTTTTAGATTTGTATTCATGTTGGTTGTTATAGTTCAAATATATATTAGATCTAATGTAGAACCCTTCTGTTTTTATTATACCTATTCCATTTACGTACCTTGTTTTCAATTGCATCTACTTCATTTTCATATTTTAGGGTTTTTGTTGAGCCTATTTTGCTTGATTTTGGAGCACTTATCATCAAGATCTTGTTGTTACTTATTGGACGTGTATTATCACTGTTTGTTATAGTTTATGTCCACTTTGAATCTAATATACAAGTCCTATTTTGAATTGGGTCTATTTTCTTTCCAATTTTAGGGTTTCCCTTAAGATTGTTTTTGCTTGTTTTAATGGGCTTTCCCTCAATATCTTGCTTTGATATTTTATATCTAGATTCTTGCTAAGCATATAACTTTATATATGTTTTATATATGCATTATAAATTTTGTCTTTATTTGGATGTGATATATTTGAATTTTTGGTGTTTCCATTTAGTTTTTGTGTTTGATTTTGCTTGCTTTTGTTTCTATCTTTATTTGGGTGTTTTTTGTCTATTCTTTCTATCATATTTGAAATATTTTTTTCCTCCCATTCTTTCTAGTTTCTTCTTCACTTAGAGTTTTTGGTTTTTTACCTCTATGGATCATTGTCTCTGTTACAATTTTTTTTTTTTTTTTCTGAAGAAAAAGCGATCTTTTTATTAAGAGAATAAAAAGATACATTGCATATGCTGAGCATTTCCATATTTGCCAATTGCTTTACAAAGAAATCAAAAAGCAAAAAACTCCTTCTGACGTGTGGACCGCAGAAAGCAGAACATTTTTGCTGAAGATCACAGCTGCAACAATACAACCAAGTCTAAAAAACCACCTCGACCGAGGATACAGTCAACCGAAACATGTAGAAACAGGACATACAGGTCTTTGGGTCTCCTCAACAGAGAGGAAAACAACCCACAAAAAAATATGTTAGAGAATAACAAAGTTTAGTATAAGCAGAAATCTGAGATAATAAGTCTATGCATATAGATAAAAATATAAAGAAAAAAACAAAACCATCAGCTGAAAGATTATAAATAAGGCGGCACATCTGATGCATGGATCTGTCCATGGCAGTCTTCCACTATATTCCAGCCTCCCAAAGCTTGCTGCAGACCTTCCTTAGAAAGCCTGTCCGCGTCATCGTTGCTGTCCCTGTAGATATGACATATGGGGAAGGAGTTAAAAGATGACTTTAATACCTGAAGTTCTTCCAGCATGGGTTTCAATATTTGGTTTTTGCAAGAGATTTTTCCGTTAACCCAGTTTATGACATTGAGGGAGTCTCCAAAGATCTGAATAGTGAAGGTGTTCCTTTGAATAAGCCAACATAGAAGCAGTCTCAGGGCTGATAGCTTGGCAAAATTATTTGTTCCGGACCCCAAACCAACTGATGCTTTGAGGGAATGATTTGCGTTGATATGAATAACAATTCCTGCACCAGCTATGTTGTTTTGGGAAGCTCCGTCAAAGAACGCCCAAGGGATACCGTCTTTGATTTGCACCGTCTTATTTTGGATTTGTGGTCTTTTTTCTTCTGGCTCTGGGATGGAGGAGAAAATGGAGACAGCTTGGATGGCTATGACGGATGGCTGTGTTCCATAATCTTGGAAAATGGCTCTGTTCCTAGCAAGCTAGACTCCCTAGCATATTATGGGTGGGAGGTTTCTCAGATTCCCATTCGGATAATGTTGCCACCAGTTTGACCAAGCCTCTTCTAGATTCCCATTTCCCCACTGAAAAGTTTTGTTCAAAAGTTTTTCAACCTCCCTCCAGATTTTTGCAGTTTCCAAACATTAAAGAAACAGATGATTTATTGGTTCCTCTTCTTTTTTACAGAGGGGGCACCTCCCAGGACCATACATAAATCTAGACTAGAGGATATCCCAGGAAGGAATTTTCTTTTTGAGGAGGCACCAGAGGAAGAGTTTGGCCTTACCTGGGCATTTGAGCTTCCAAATCTGTTTTTCCCACCACTCAGGTTCCCCCCACCCTTTCATGGATTGAATGAACTTGTATCCGTCTTTGGGGGAATAATCGCCAGTTTCTCCATGAGCCCAGATCAGGTTATCCAGACTGTCTTTTAATCTTACATTGGAACGAGCGAGTTCTTGAGTGAAAGAGTACCATTCATTCCACCACCTCTGATCTAGTTGTAGATCCTCTCCATCTTTCCAAGCCTGACACCAAATACTTGAGTGACCCACCTTTTCCACCTGGTCAAGTGTAAGAATGTTTTTGTCTTCTAGATGCCTAATTAATCCGGGAGATAGGGCATAGTTTTCATTGCAGCCGATCCACGGATCTTTCCCAATCTTCAAATTTCTGCCGTTTCCAATCTTCCAAGCCAAGCCTTGTTCTATTACCTTGAAGGAATCCACTGTGGCCTTCCATATCACTGATGCGTGCTGCTTGCTCTTTTCCGGATTCCTTATCCATTCTTCCAGAGGGACCGGGTCGATATATTTTCTTTTTAACACTCTGGTCCAAAGGTTATCCAGCTTTATCAGTCTCCAGCCCAACTTTGCTACCAGAGAAAGACTAAAGTCTGGAAGATTTTTGATCCCCCAACCACCCCAGTCCTTGGGCCTTGCCACTTTGTCCCAACCCACCCATGGAAGCACTGAGTTCTCCTTGGAACCATCCCAAAGAAATCTGCTGCAAAGTCTTCTGATCTTGTCCATGGTGCCTTTGGGAACCCACGTTAAAGCAGCCCAATAAACTGGGATGGCCAGAAGCATAGACTTTATAAGGGTCAAGCGACCCGCTCTCGAGAGCCATTTGAAGCTCCAATGGGAAATCGTGGATTCAATTTTTGCAATCAACCAGTTCCAGTCCTCCTTCTTGTAGTCATTAGGCTTTAGCTAGAAACCCAAGTACTTGAAAGGGAGTTCCAGCGTACTACGCTGAAAAGGGAGAACAAAATGAAGCCTGGCCCTCTCCTGAACTGCTGGGATTTTCTATGATTTATCTGCATGCCAGTAGCTTTCAGAAACAAATCTAAATTAGATTTTAGTTCCTTTATTTCAATGTTCTCAGTATTTGTGAAGATCAATATATCATCAACAAAAAGGAGATGAGAGATAAATAAATTTGTGGCTACCTCAATACCTTTTACCTTCCCCTCTCTTCTAGCCTTATGAATCAGCTGACTGAGACCTTCCGCAACTAGGAGGAAGAGCAGAGGAGACAACAGGAACCCCTGCCTCAGTCCCCTTTGGCCTTTGAAGAAGGGAGTGGCAACGCCATTGATGAGAATTGCATACCTTACATTCGAAATACATCACATTATCCAACTAATGAAAGCTGGTTTGAAGCTAAGATGGGTTAGAAGCAACCTGAGATATAACCAATTTATCCTGTCATAAGCCTTAGATAAATCGATTTTAATGACAGCACCCTTTTTATTCTTCTGCCTCACACTATGCATGACCTCCTGAGCAACTCCAATGGCTTCATGAATTTGTCTCCCCGATAAGAACCCGAATTGTTCCATTGATATATGATGGGACAAGATTGGTTTGATTCTGTTTGCTATCACTTTGGCTATTATTTTATAGATGCTATTACATAGCGAAATTGGCCTGAAGTCTTCAAAACTTTCCGGGACTTCCTTCTTAGGGATAATAGCTATAAACGTGGCGTTGAAAGGGCTATAGACTTCTCCTTTTTTCCTTGCCTCCTCCACCACTTCTGTAATTTCAGCTTCTATAAATTCAAAAAAGTAGAGAAAAAGCTCTATGGACCATCCATCTGGTCCAGGGCTTTTCTCTTTTGCCATCGATTTTATTGTAGCTTCCACTTCCTCCTTTGAAACTTCACCAAATACATCCTCCACTTCATCCTCCTCCAAGAATTTTGGGAAGCATTGAGTTGTCCTTATTACCTCAGCAATTGTAGTCTCTCCTGGATCAGCAAAGAGCTTTTGGAAGTGCCGCTGACCTAACTCTGACAAGGAGTGAAAAGTCTGTACTTCCCTTCCTTCTTCATTTTTTAGGCCCCATATAGTATTTGTTGATCTCCTCCCTTTGGCATAATTGTGGAAGAAACTAGTATTTTCATCTCCAGCTTTAAGCCAAATTGCCCTACTCTTTAAACGCCATTCTTCTTCTTTATCGAGGAGGATTTTAGTTTTAAGTTTCTCAAGATGAAGCATTTTTTTCCTTTGAGACCTAAGTCAGGTAGCCATCCTCCTCTATGCTTTCCAATTTTTTTAATTCCTCACTTATCTTTGTGAATTCCTCGATCTGGGCTTCCTTTCTTGCCTTTGCCCAGCTTATAGTGGCTTTTTTCAATCTTTTTAGGTTTTCCATAAACAAAAAACCTTTATCCTCTGGAGCATTGGCTTCTGGGTGCACCCAAGATTGCTTGAAGAAATTTATGAAAGACTCCTCTTGAATCCATGAAGAGTTAAACTTGAAAGGGGCAGGGGGCTTGGGAGGGGGAGAGGAGAGTTCTAAGAAAATAGGGAAATGATCAGATAGCCCTCCTTCCTCAATCCACTGTCTGAACATTGGGATCTTGGCTGCCAGCTCCTCATTGATGAGAAAATGATCAAGCCTTTTTGCCACCCTAGCCTCCCTTGTTCTCCTGTTTCTCCAAGTTGGCTTTAATCTGAGCAAGTTTATGTCTAGAAGATTGTTGTAGGAGAGCATATTTAAGAAAAAGTCTGTTAAAGGGTCTTCCCTTGCCGAAGGACCCCAAGCCTCCGCTCTACCTATAGAGAAATTCAAATCCCCTCCTATCACCATATTTTTGCCCTTCAAGAAGGATTTTGACATCAAATCATTCCAGAAAGACACTCTATCCTGGTAAGGGTCGTAAACATTGCATATAGTGAAAGAAAAGGCGTTTTCAGAGGACTGTACTTCCATTCCCATGGCCTGTTTCATCCCCCACAGATTGCTGACCTTTATCCTTCCTTCCTTATAACCGATTTCCAAACCACCAGAGTGGCCTTCTGAGTCGATTGCAAAAAATCTTCACCTGGGCATCAAGGCACTTAAGGCTATCTCCACTTCAACTCCTCTTCCAAGGGTTTCTTGGAGAAAAAGGATGTCAGTTTTAGAGTTTAGAAACATCTCCCTAAGAGCCAACTTTTTGGGTTTACTGGCTAAACCCCTACAATTCCATGAGGACAGGATCATTTGTTAACCTCTTCAAGGGGTTGCGCTGCCCTAAGTGCCCCGGGTATAGACTGCTGTTTTCCGTCTGCTACATCAAACTTTGCTTTTATCTGCGCCATGGAGAGGTTGGATTTCCTACCCTCTTTTCTTCCTAGATAGACTTTGGGTGGGAAGAGGCCCAATACCTCCTACGGTGATGGGAGTGTATCGCTTGTGATCGAGGGAACGCAAGTTGTAAGGGCATGAAGGGAGAAGAGCGGAAGGGCCAAGATCAATAGAAACGCCTTCACTGTTCATATCCAGGGAGGGTAATGTGGCCGTAATGACTTCAATGCCGGGTTCCTCGATAGTTTTTTCATGATTTAAAATGCTTTCAATTATTTTTGAATGAGCAAGAAGATTCGAATGACAGTGTTCCAAACATACATCCATAGAATCAGCTATATGAACTGGGGGAATGGATGAGTCAGAACACATACCCATTATTCCTTCAGGTGGTTGCGGTGTCCTTCCGGGTGATTGCTCCTTTTCTGAGGCTTCCTCCGAGGCTGATATCTTCCCCGTCAAGGTAACTGGATTGTCCTGAGGGACTTGTTCCGATGGCAACACTTCCATCTGGGCCACTGTCTCCTTATCGGCATCATTCTGCTCAGGTGGGACGCCTTGTTTCGACGGCAACACTTCCATCTGGGCCACTATCTCCTTATCGGCATCATTCTGCTCAGGTGGGACGCTCTGACCATGAACATGTTGAAAAGGGCTATAAACATTCTCCCACTGCTCCGGCACCATTTGAGATCGCCGCCTTCGCCTTCCAAAAGGGCAATCCTTTGCCAGATGCTCGTATTCGTGACACCTATGGCACCTGAAGGGCAAATATTCGTAGTCCAACGGCTGCTCGAAAACCATATCTTTGTATTGCAGATTTATCCTCTTTGCAAGTCTTTTGCCAGGGTTCAAGCTGACTAAAATTCGAGCCATGGCTTTGATACGAGTCTGTTTGAAGGTCATGTCAGCTTCCAAATAGGTTCCTAGCCTATCCCCTATTGATTTGAACACTGGTTCCATCCATAAAAAAGGGGGCAAGCCAGGAGCCCTAACCCAGACAGGGTATTCATCAGTTTTTTCACGGCTTGCATCAAACAGCGGTGACCATTTCTTCAAGAGGACAGGGATATTCCCAATCGCCCAGTTCCTTGAGATAACCCAATCCACCGCATCTTTGCTGTAAAAACGGAACATAAACCAACCTTTGACCAAGGTGGAGGCTTCAAAGGCCCTTTCTTTCCCTACCATCCAGTTCTTTTCTCCCCATTCTTGCAGAAAACTAGGAGAGAATTTCTTCCCTCGCGCTCTGCCCACCACTATGCATTCGGTCACCTCCAAGGATTCTTCGATGCTCACCTCCATCCCTAGGACCAAATTCCCTTCCAACTCCTGCTGGCCAATGGGTCTGTGTTTTTCCCACTTCTCACCTCTTTTCCTTCCGCCGATATCCTCCTCCGTATCTTCTCTGCTTGTGTCGACCCTATCTGAGTTAGGGTTTGTGGGATTGAACCCTGACTCTGGTCTATTAGAGAAAGGGAGATCCTTAGCCCCCTGAGGTGAAAAATCAGTTAGGGGAAGGGTTACCTGAAAACCTGGGGCTTCTTCATGAGTTCCAGCTTGAGGATCTGAGGGTGCTGCAATAACCGGCCGACCTCCATGTCCTTTTGGAATGCCCTGCTCTTTCCCGATAGAGACCCTTGTTAGGGTTGAGGGTTTTCCAGCCTTTCCCTCACTCGGCCACTCGGCGCTCTTGATGAAATTTACTATATCTTCTAGGCCCCCGGATAAAACTGGCTCTTCTAAGGGCAGTTTCCCTCTTCGGCCCTGGTTCGAATGACAAAGGCTTGCATGCGAGGAACCCACACCTGGGATGGCTGAATGCTATGCGCCGAGGAAATCTTGGTGAAAAAAACATTCTCTTCATATCCTTGGGTCAGCTGGATGTAAGATTGATGAATTTTGTGCGTTTCTGGTGAGAGGGCTCCAGATCTGCAAGACCCAGTCTCTCCAAAGTACCTTTCAATGTTTTTTGCTGTCGGGTCTTTACCACAAACTGACAATATGTCTTCCAAGACCGGGTCCAGATCCACGAGCTCGTTGGATTTTACCATGGTTACAAAAACGGAGGATAGGGTTGTAACGAGAACGGGTTTACCGCCGGCGCAAATGTCAAAGGGGTTTTACCCTATTCACAGCTGTCCACCCAAACCAATAAACAAACGCCTCCAGTTTCCCGATCCTCCAGAGCTGATAACTGTGCAAACCTGAGCGTCGTTGCCTACCTCCTGCGGTCGTCGCCCCCGATGATAACCTTAACCCTGATCAGTCGGACCTGGCTCCGTCCAGACCCGTGATCAAAACCTCCACCTTCCCATCACTCCCTCCTCGCCTTTTCCATCAAACATGAAAAATCATCTTTGTTACACATTTACCTACAACTTTTATTTTATTTGCATTGTCGATTTGATATCTATCATATTTCTTTTGATTGCTTTTGAGTGATCTTTGGTTTGGAAAGCCAAGTTTAGAGCTTTTGAGTGTCTTGTGTTCTTTATTGTTTTGTTTTTGCTCTCTTTTTAAGTGATTTTTTAATGTTATTTTCTTAGGTCTCATTGTCTAGAAACTTAGAGAATTTCACAAAATCTATTGAGAGCGTTTGAGTCATTATTTTCACTTAGGAAATGAAAAGAATCTTTACCTTCCTATAATTAGTTTTCATCAAATTGAAAAGTTTTTTTTTTTCATCCCCATATAGTTGTAATGGGGTCCTTCTAACAAGATTTTATTCACATATTATGAGTTTCACGTTGTTACCTTATTGAGTAAACAAAGCCCTCTTAAAATTAACTCTATAATAAAATTTATTCTACTCTTCTTTTATTTTCACTCATACCACACCAACATTAATATAGGTTAGCGTCTTTGAATAGCAGTATGAGGTTAACTTCTTCTAGGACCACAAAAGAAACTTAGCATCTTGCGCTAGGGAAGGTAAGTCAACATTTAGTGCTCTAGTCTAGAAAGCCCTTCTAACACAATGCTGAATCACAATGTCACACTTGAGGCTAGGAGAATGACATGTCCCACCTCATTAGTCTTGGTGGCAAAAATTACGAGATTTTCATGTATTACAAATGATGTTATTATCATTTCTTTTGTAGCGCTTGGGGACCACATGAGAGGAGTACACCTCAATCCAAGGGCTATCTTACGGGGGTTTTAAACTTCATTTTCTTGCCCTTGTGTGTGAATATAGCTAATGACTACCCCCAATACATGTTGTTGTTGGTGATAACTTTAGTTGTCTTTCTCTATGAACATTTACACATGGTGATGAGGAGGGGTTCATCCTCTCTATGCCCTGGGCATATTTCAGGTAGACTCACTTGATCCTCCTAGTCGGCACCCCATGGTTAAAAACTATACTTGGACTAGTTCTAAAAGAGTTGTTAAGAAGGAACCTATTATAACTATCCCACCCACAACTTCATTGTTGACATGTGCCCTAATTAACTAGGATGCACTAGCAAGAAGATCCCTTCTTTATATTTTTTATTATATGGGCTTAAATTTAAGATTACTTTCATAGGCTATTATTAAGTCTATGTCTTATTCTGGCCATAGGGGTGTATTAATTATATTGGTTTATATAAGAGACATATATTCTTCATTGCTAAACAAATTAATTTATGTTTTTGTAGATTGTTAGGCCTTTCTCCCAAGGAGGACAGTCCACCACAACATAAATGTAGCTTAATTCCAATATGGGAAAGCTTGGACTATACTTAGCTCTGGCAGCATACCCTAGGTCATAGGGAGGAAGATTATTTTAATGTTGAGGTAGTTGACGGAAGTCTTCCACACTTTAACTGGCCCTCTCAGCCCAATTTTAGCGCAGTTGAATATGAATGGTAGTGAATCCTTTTACATGTGTGTTTCTTACATACCTATTAAAGTTATGACTTCTTCTATAAAGAGGATAGGTCCCACTTTACCCTTTTCATTGGAAGTATCTACTCCCATGACGTTATTACCACTACTTAGTGTGGTGATTGATGAGTGCCAGTATTGCAGCAATGATGTTGCAACTCGTGGGATACTAACTTTACTTATCAACCCAGGGTTCGTACAAACTTGGAGGTGACAATGACGTATGCACAAGTAAAATTGATGGTCCTACTTGTTGTCACTATTTAGCTAGTGAGAGACCACTGGGGTTCCAAGCCAGACTTATATGGACTTAGAATAAGATTGATTATTTGATGGAAGAAAGCTAAATCTACTTCTAAGAGAGTTACTCTACTAGAATAATGGAGAAGTTCAACATGTAATGTTAAATCGCACCATTCCCTATTTAACCATTTAAGAAGCTATGCTAGGCATAAATGCTAAATCAACATGAAACAAATACTACTATCTAAGTTGTATAAGTAAGACGCATCAAAAAACACTAATGTGCAAGTAAAGTGACTAAACTAAATCTGTTTTTACTTTTTTGGTCATTTTATGCAAAATCAAGTATGCAAACTAACTGTTCTTGTGGATGTGGTAGGTGAATTAAGGATGTTTGGGGATGGCCGGAAGGGTTATGAAATGCTTGGATGGTTTGGAGGACCCATGGGAGGATTTTGGTGACTTCCTAGAGGTTTTCCATCAACTCAGCCTCAAAAGAGGTTGTTTCAGGAAAACCTACAGGATCGACTAGAAACCTACAAGATGATCTTGTAGGGATTACAAGATACAACCAAGAGCTAAATGTGAGGTGTTGGAGGTGATGGGAGGCTTCGAAAATGTGTATGATGGGTGGAATGGAGTGGGAGAAGGTCTAGGATCACTTAGGAGTCGATATCCAAGATAATAGATGGTTAGATTCACTTAATGTGCTTGGGAGATTTCTATGAAAAATGATAAAAAACTAGTGAAGGTGATGGTGAAAACAAGGGATGACTAAGGTGGACGAAATGGAAGGTGGTTGCTACCTATGAATTCTTAGTCTCCTCATGAAGGACCTGCTCTACATAAAACATCCGTATCTTCCAAAAATTTATGCAATAAGATACATTTTCATAAACTCGAAAACCCGAATTAATGAATCAACTCCCTATACTATGCATGAAGAAAGTTGTTGCAATGAATGAAAGCATGAGTGAGATCTACTACATAAATGGAGATGAAAAATATGAAAATGAAATCTACCTTGCAAAACTAACCAATTAGTATATTAAAGACATCAAACTCCAAAGCTCATAAAAAAAAACTGCAAATCTGTCTTTTTGGGGCTGCTTAAGGGTCCCTTCCTCAAGTCATGGTATCAGAGGGAGGAAATCAGAACGAGACACCTGCTAACAACATTGTGGTGATCCTTTTTCTCCCTGATAACCTACTACTTGAAATGAGGCACAAATGGAAGTAAATTATTTAAACAACCAATCTAATCTACAATACTTGTAACCAAAATGCTTATAAAAAGCAAATTAACAATGAAGCTATGAATCTATAGTAAACATACATGCACAATAAAGAGTATCCTTGATGGCTAGGTTTGGGCCCTAACCGAAAAGATCCAGCCCTCTGAGTTAACTTAGTGCTGGCTCAAAACAAAACTCATTCTCATTACCAAAACAACAAATTACATCAATAGAACTTTCCCAAGTCTTATAGCTCGAAAATAGAGTAGAATTTTACAATCAAAATCCATATCATATGAGGTCCTAGGCCTCTCTACTTATACATCTAAATTCAACAACGAATTGCTTAAAATTAGCGAGGCTCGACTCCCAAACATGAGATAAACTCGTGCTTTGTCTCTCACTTGCTCGATTGCTTTCTAGTCCTCATGATTTGGTTGTTTTCTCTCTGAGTTGATGTGATGAATGGAGGAATACTGAAATGGAGGATTTACGTCCTACAACCCCTCTCCTTTGTCCCATTCAAGTTTTGATCTTAGTCATTGCTAAAATTCCTTGATTTTCTCCTTTAGTCATGCATTCAACGCATGTTAGTCCACAAAGCATAATATCCAACTCTAACTAACCTCATAAACAAAATATAATAAAAAAAATGTAATAGGTTATGATAAAAGTTCGTTTCACTAAGCTACGAGGTGAATTAAGGCCCATATAATTATCCAATGATGAGGCTCATCATCACCTCCCTGTTGAAAGTGTTTCTCATCCTCTCAGCAACTTAATCAATATCCATATCCTTCATGGCTCAAATGGCCTCTTTGAAATCTCATGCCTCTACTCTGGTCTCCTCTTCTTGTTCACAGAAGCTTACATTATTTTCTAGCTCCTCCCACTTCCTCTTTTCTTCTTCTTCTTTTCTCCCTTCTATCATCCCTAAGATTAGTGGTGGACTGAATTTTAGGACAATCCAATTGACCTTCAACCTTTGCATAGTGTTGGGCTGAGGATCCCCCAAGGAAAGTTTTGGTGCTTAAAGCCCAGATTGTGGCTAAAAATTGTAAAATCTGATGTAAAGTCTCCACATTTTGTGCGCGTGGACTGTGAAGTCGTAAATGAGTCATAGGGCTGTCTACCCTTAATTTTGTAATGTAATGTCGAATTTAGAAATCTACCCATGGTCCGCGAACCATGGGATTGTATAAATAGAGCGAGGTTCTAAGTAGTTGAAAAAGATAGAAATAGAATTAGAAGGATGATGGAATAGAAGCATAACAGAAGATATAAGGGAAAAGTCAACTCGTTGGGTTGTAGAGTAGGAGAAGGCTCTGTAGCTGCGTGCACAGACCCCTGCAGCTAAGTGAAAAAGGCGAGTCGAGTCTAAAACTATTGAAGCATTAATAAAGATAAGTTTTACATTAATTTTTTGTATTTATTTCCTGCTTTTTGTATTGAATATCTTAGGTATAAATTGCATTTATGTTGTCTATATGGTGCGCAAACATATATAATTATGTATATTAAGTTAATGTGAGTCAAAGTATATGGTTATGCAAAGTTGACTAACATCTATAAGAGGATAATTAAGATACATGGTGTAACTTGGGAAACTAGCGCAGATCATTGCCATAGCAGCGCGAAATTGCCTTAGCCCCCTGGTTAGGGTTGCACAAAGGACAACTATAGTAGATCACAAAGGTATCGTAGGTCAGAATAGTGTGTGGAATAACCTGCACGAAGGTAGGCATAGTTGGACTAAATCGACCACCTAGACATCTCAACGGTGCAAAAACTTGGTTCCAGTATCTCCCCATACTGCTTCAGTTGAGACTTTAGTCCGCGCTCCATAGGCTGATGCCAAAAACACCAGTAGTGTAGTGATTTGTTTAGCTAATTAACTCTGAACCTAGGTCAGGCCCCATCAAGCCAACAAATGCTTCCGTTGTCGAGTTTGGAATCTTCATAGAGATGTCTGATGTCATATGATTAGAATCCAAATAAGAAGGAAATTGAAGGTTGGTTGGGCAAAAGAATTCATGAGTTCACGAGGCAAGAGAACAGGAACTCATGACTATCAAATCAAGAGTGGTTAGAATGCTACCTATACACAGATATCCACTAAAACTTCTTCGTGTCTTTCCCTACTGAGCTGTACGAGTGGATTGCAAAGCTAGTAGATAGCTTAGAAAGGTGGAAACTCAACAATCCTATTGTGTGGACCCAAAAATTAGTATGAATGTGGAAGCATCAGAGGACGAGATTGCATGCGTCATTGATCACTAGCTCGATCGAATTAGCTACAACGAGGCAGAGCGACGTTTTCTTAAGGGACCGTGAGGTAAGTACATAAAGTCTCTAAATACTTGGATTAAAATGTTATTGTGTGAAAAGAGGATTATGCAATTACCTTGATGTTCATGGCTATGCAAAGTGGAAAAACTTATAGGAATGAAGGAAATAAGGGACCAGAAACTAGGCCCTTGATTCACCTCTATGAGGGGATGAGGAAGAGCTCGCAAAGGTCTCTCTACAAACTGTGATCCATTTGATAAGACAAAGAATTCCATGAATACCACCCCCACCCACACCACCACCAGCTTCACTGCCTTCACCACCATCTTCACCTGTACCACCTTCGCCAGCACTGTGAGTCAATATGGCAAGCACGATAAAGTTGCATGGGTTCAAGGCAGTGGGAAATGAGGATCCAGACCAATTTTGGTTTGTCGTATGATGCATATGGGAAGCGGAGGGAGTTACGAATAAAAATATAAAGAAAGTGACACTGGTTAGCACCTTGTAGGACTGTGCATTGACCTGGTATATTAAGCACTCCAATGATTCTCCAAATGTGGGAATCACGAATATCCAAGCAATGCTAAACAGAGCATTTAGCAGGCCAAAGTTTGAAGCACAGTCAACCATTGGATTCAAAGAAATCACGATGCTATCAGGTGAAACTCCTTGGGAGTTGGATTATAGGTTGAGGTGTATGATTCACAAAGCTAATATGAATCTGATGGATGGACAACATCGTGAATGGTTTGTAGCATTGCTAACGCCAAATTTAAGGAGTGTGCTATCCTAGAAGAAGTTAACGACTTAGGCATAGGCCTTAGAGATCACAATGAGACTGCATGAAACCTCGGTGCACGATCCTAACTTAGGGGTTCAGTAGATCCATGTGCAGTTGAAGAATTTATGCCTGGAAATGCTAAGTCTGAAACAGGATAGGATAGCTCGACCTGAAGTGCCCCAAGAACTGTGGTGCGTAAAATGCAAAGGTTAAGGGCATGACAAGGACCACTTCTCGGTGTTAAAAAATTACCTCGCGGGAGGAGGACCAATGTCATTAAGGCTGGAAGAAAAAGTAGGACCTAACATGGTGCCTACTTTGTGGTGCACAATTTGTCAAATAGATTGAAAACACACTAGGGGAAACTGCCATTTGTTACAAAAGTATACAGAAAATTCGCAACAATTATTTTGTAACTTTTGTAGGTGAGTGGGACACGATGAGTGAACTTGTAGACGCTATGAGTTCATAATGGATAGAACTCCCACCTACAGAGTTCAAGCTGAATCGCAACCCCTAAAATAGAATACATGAGTGGCGTGAACAAGATTTTAGGGGCGCGGATGAGGCTAAGGTGGAGGAAGACTTGGAAGAGGTCATGATTAGTTGATATGCTACAATTTCAGAGGGCCAGGGCATTATTCCTGTGATTGTACGAATCTGATGTGGCCATCATGTTTATATTGCACCTTGTTTTATCATGAAACATAAGATTGTCCTATGCTGATAGTTAGGATATGCGACAAAGGAGCACTAACGCCTCCCCCAACTCAAAACCTACAGATCATGAGGTCTGAACTGTGTGAGGAAGATCCAAATGTGAACATTGTGCTTCGTAGTGGAATCACAATGGGAGATGACAAAGGGAAACAACAAGAAGATAGTACTTCACTTCGTAAAGCTGGTCGAAAGAAGTGGAGTTTGACTTGGAGCGCGCTCGGGAATCCTTCATGGAAGCCAAGAAGAGCTTCGCTGAGGCCTCCACTTCAAGAAGAAAAGATAGATCGAAGCCGAAGATGGACCCATCTATGCTTATGACATTCCTGGGAACATGTATGAAGTTACTACGTGACAGTAAGGTTGTAAAGGGATTACAGGAACTCATTACCAAATGCATTGGGACCACGGCAAGAGAATCACATGTAGTTCGGAAGACTGGAAATCATAAGACAAGGACAATAAGAGAGATGAGGCTGACCACGCAGATTGGAGAATATGAGATGGACCAAGTAATTCTAGATTTAGGATCAGACGTGAATGTTCTACCAAAGCAGGCATGGGAGCACATGGGGAGACCTACAGTGCAGTGGTCTCCTATTCGGCTGCAAATGGTGAGCTAGCAGAAAATAATACCCATGGGACAATTGCAAGGAATCACTATCGATATTGAGGGAGCGAGCACACTAGTAGACATTGAAGTGATAGAGATTTTTTATGACAACAATCCCTACCCAGCGCTCTTAGGAATTGCTTGGGCCACTAACATGAATGGGGTGATTAATCTAATGAAGTGCAAAATGATTTTTGAGAAGAAGTCTCTACGTGTAGTTATACCCCTGGACCCTGTTGAAGGATTGCACTATACAAAATCGGTGCCCCACTATGAAAGCGATGATGATTTGGACTACATCTATAAGATAATAGTGTGAAAGACTAGGTAAATCCCATTGCGGATGGACGACTTGCATGGGAGCGTGAGAGCCCCTGTACTTTGGGTTTCGATGAGGAAACAAAGTGATGGTAGAACTACTTACATGAGCTGACTACACTTAACTATAATATAACGATAAGGTCATTGCACTACATATTGACAGATGTAAGAGACCTACCAACTTATGATGGGTTAAGTGAGGTAGATTCCTTCTTGGAAAAATTTGAAAGGGAGGTGCTTGAAAAGAAACACTTCCAGGCCCTAAACTAGGTACTGCGCGCTACGCCCGCAAGGTGGTGGGGTATGCACAAAGGGATCTTTGATGATTGGCGCGAATGTAGGAGAATGAAGCGCACATGGTTTGGGAAGCCGAGGGTGTGGTTGATAGATAAGTACAATGGACAGGATGATTCGTGCATGCATTTGGCCAAATAGATAGAGGCCTATGGGGAAAATGCAAAGCCTTAGTGGGTACACATGTTCTGTCATACTTTGGATGTGATACCAATGAATTGTTACATAGAAACAAAGCTCCACCACGAGACATGTGAATGGGATGTTCTGCATGAAAGGTTCATGATGACCTTCAATTTTGAGGATGAGTGGGACAACATTGATGAAGTGCTGGAAGAGGTAAAAGCAACCATCTTTAGGATACCACAGGAGCTAGTAGAATTGATCTAGCTCGAATGGACTACTCAGCTGAGCTGCGTGTTGGAATGTTATAATGTAATTGTTGAAGAAGAAGACGAAGATCCTCAGAAAATTGAAATTCCATAGATGAAAGGCCACCGCGAGCTTCAAGGACCATAGATTGAGGACCCCGACATAACCACGTCGGTGAAAAATAAGTAGGTGAATATCGGTATAGAGGCAGAACCTAAATTTGTGAAGATTGGAGACTGTTGGGATGACCTGAAGTTGGATAAGGTCACTAAATTGCTCCGCGAATATCAGGACTTATTCCATACCAAGTTTACGGAGTTAGAGGGAATAATTAGAGATTTAGGGGTAACGAAGATCACGTTACAACCCGATGCGAAGCTAGTTAAGTGGCGGTCGTATCACTTAAATTTGAAATACAAGGAGAAGGTATGAGTAGAACTAGACAAAATGCTCGAGGTAGACATCATTGAGCCTGTGGAGGAATCTGATTGGGTAAGCCCGATGGTGGTACAAGAAAAGAAGGAGTTGGAAGAAATAAGAATATGTGTGGATCTCAGAAAGTTGAACGACGTGTGTGTACATGATCCATTCCCAACTCCATTCACAGATGTGGTGTTAGACAATGTAGGTAGTCAAGAAGCATATTCTTTCACTGATGGGTTCTCAAGGTACCACAAAGCTAGCACCTCAGGTTTGTGGACCTCTAAATATTATATAAAGGATCAAACAAGTACCTTATCGACACTAACTTCCTCCAATAGTGAAATTCCATGATATTTTCTATGTGTAATTGTTTAAGAAGTATGTTAAATATGTTGATCATGTGATTGACATGTCTGTATTGTAGGTGGAGCTAGATGAAGAATTCCATCGAGAACCTTAGTGTATATTACAAAGAAATATTCTCATGCTTCAAAGCTAAGAAATCAAGCAGGTTAGAGTATAGTGGAAAAACGTTAGGCCCTATGAAGTTACATGGCAGATGATAGATCAGATGTGGGTTATGTATCCTTCTTTATTTGTTGGCTGAGTGAATATTTTTGGCATATGTTTTTGTGTGATTTTTTGGTATATGTACATATATATATGGATGTAAATACTACCATGAGCTGTGTTATAAATCTCCAATAAGTGGTATGAGTATCATGATGTGATTATGGTTGTGATGTTGTTATGTTTCCATCTTGTTATTCTTCTCAGCAGGTTGATCATTGTAAACACTGCATCAAGCTCTGTTATAAAGCTCCATGGGGGGTACGTTTTTCTTACAATAGTCTTGTTGGATGTAGGTATAGATTAAACCCAAGTATGGTGCTTCCCCAATGGGAAGGTTCTGTAATAACCCTGGTCAAAATTCCATGTAATAAAGTTAATAAAGGAAAAATAATAACCAAGATCATGGGACATGTATTCCAAGCTAAATGCTATGCAAAACATCCTAACAGGTGTTCATTTGGTTTATTATAGCTAAAGGAAATTGGCAAAGCCAAAGACAAATGCTTTGGAAAGGAATGAGGCATTAACTGATATTTTATTTATGAAAATAATGGAAATTAGGAGAAAAGGAAGGTGAAAGGTCACAAATTGCATGTGAGGAGGAAAATGAAGGAAACTAATGGAAAATGAAGAAAATAGAGGCCTAATTAATAAAAAAGGATTTTAAGGATCAGTTCGTACCTTTTTTCACTTTAGTGTTGTAGCTCTCTCTCTCTCTCTCTCTTTCTACTATCTCTCTCACACTCTTGGATGCTTGGAGCATTCTTGGAACACTTTAGCAGTGGATCAAGGAAAGTGAAGAAAGGACAAAGAACAAAAAGGGAAGCAAAGATCAAGAAAGAAAGAGAAGGATCAAGTGGCTAAAGTGTGATTACTTGTAGGTATCAAATTGCATGCATGGCATCCTTACTAGATTTGGCATGCATGGTGATGAGCCCCAAAAATGGGTAATTATATGGGCTCATTTAGCCTCCTAAGTTGACTTAATCCACCATTATCATTAGTTTATTGCATGTCTTTTATTATATTTATGCTAATAGAGTGAATTGGGTTAGTCATTATGCCAAAAAGTCTAATGTGTGCTTTATGCGATTTTTTGGTCAATTTTGAGACAAAATCAAAGGTTTAAATGAGCACTTGGCATCCAAATTCATGGAAGAACAAGGGAGAGGATTTGTAGGAAGGTGTCCCCTTCATTTATGATCCCTTACCTCAAATTCTCCATCAAAAACTCGGAGCACAAAGGGGCAGCCAAGCAAGTCAAGTAGGACTATTGTTAACTGCAAGTTTTGGCAGCAGAGTCACTAAAGTTTAGGAGGATTGTTGGGGTCCTCAATTTGTATAAATAAGAAGGATTAGGGCCTCATTTTAGTTATCTAGTTTGTAGTTCAATTTTAGTTAGTTTTTAGTTAGATTGTAGTTAGATTTTAGTCAGTAGGTTAGCACTCTAGTGCTGCTCTGTTTTTTTGCTCATTTGTGGAGCTTTTGCTGTAAACATTTCTGCGACATGGTTATTTTCTGAATAATGGAGATCAATTTTATTCTGGTTTAGTTATGAGCTTCTTTTAGGAGCCTGTATCTCTTGGGGTTGGTCCCAACCCAAGTGCCAGGGCCTCCTTTGTGTATTGTTATACATTTTTGCTGCCTTTAATTAATTTATGCTAGTAGGTTACAGTCTTGTTAGTTATTTAGTCCATTTTTATGATAGAAATAGTTTTTCCTATTATGATTGATTTGATCGGTTGATAATAGCAAAAATATTCAGAAATGGCTAATAAGCACCCCTGATCTCCCGTCTCCCTCTGTGGGACCATGAGCTGAGACCAAGGTGTCCTTGCTGCCACAAAAACAATTTTTTTGCTTCCTCATGCAATTTCTAGTGTTAGATTCATAGTTGTAAAAGTTGGTACCAGTTGTGATTTCGTGCTTAGATCCATTCTTGCTTGGTTTCCATGGTTGTTTTACATGATTTTCTGCCAATAAACTTCTGTTCATCTTTCTTTCCGGATGTCTAGGTCAAATTAGGTTAAAACAGCTAGATCTTTGGTTCTCTTAGTCTTTGTTGGTTAGTTCTGAAAAATCACATGCAAAGCGCCTATGAAACCTCCTCTCCTACCCTTACCCCATCCATGCAACCTGCTTTGTCCTCCAACTTAGATTCTTGCCTCTCATTTGCTACGTTTTCTCCCTTTTCCCTAGTCCCTACATTCTTGTGCATCATTGCTCCCTCCATCCTTGAACAAATCCAATCGCTCCTTAGCCTCATTCACCAGGTCTTAGACCCTTAACATCCTTATCCAACCTCCATTTCCAATTTCCCGCTGTTTTTCCTCCATCAACCCTCCAAAATCCTCGTTTCAGAACATCATAAAGAAGCTATAAAACATCTTGCAGAACCTATAGTACATCCTGTAGAACCCCTGCAGACTTCCTGTAGAAGCTCACAAAAGCAGTTTCTTGAGATCCGAACACTGTGAAACTATTTGGAAGGGTGCTAGGGACCCCTTAGGCCCTCTTATAACCTTCCCAACCTCCTGCAAGCATTTCCTTTTTCCAATCAACCTCTGCACAGTAAAAAGCAGTTAAAGCACATGCATAATAATTCTGCGAACTTACTCAAAAATACAAAAAGATGTTTCTTTTCAGATTTCACTTCAGGAGTAGCTTAGACAGATGCACTTAACCTTCCAAATAATCAATGGCATCGTTTTCAATAGCTTTCATCCTTTTTCTTGCATCAGTAGGGCTAGTTGGTAAAACTAGGATTTGTTAGGGTTTGCGTTTCCTTTCAGCTTTTCAGTTTCTTTCTGTGAGTAGGTTAGCCTCCTTTGAGTTAGCTTTCATCCATCAGTTAAAAGCTTCTTCTAAGAGCTTATAGAAGTTGGCTTAAGCTCCTAGCGGACTTGTGCCAGCTGATCAAGTGAAAGCCGCGGCAAGAGCTAGTACTTGTGCATATAGCACCGTCGCTTCCAAGTTTGTTACGAACTACCAGGTTGATAAAAGTAAAGAAGGGAGTCCCAGGCATTGCAACATTATTTCTGCAATACTGGAGCCCACCACATGGTACATAAATGTGTGTTTTTGGTTCTCTTGTTTCCAATGGAATCAGTTTTGTAAGGTGTGACAGTGTTTTTCAGCCTTTCCTTGCCATTTCCAGATACCCATGGTGTGGTGGGTTCTCTGGTATTTGGTTGACATTGATTTTTGTATCAACATATAGATGATTGGGGTGGTCTTAGGATTATTCACAAGCCCTAGGAATCCCAGGATTGATTACACTATAAATCCTGGTTGTGAACAAGTCAATTGATCCTAGGAGTCCTCAATGGTGAGTGGAGGGACATAGGATAAATATCATAGGTGAATACCCTTCATTGGGCCTAGGGATCCCTTGACTGGTAATTTCAGGTTACACAGTAAATCCCATAGTGTGGTGGCCTCATAGGCATAGGAATCCCTTGATTGGTAGTGGCAGGATACATGGTAAAGCTAAGAGGTTCAGAAGGAAAAATTTCTCATGGTTTAGTTGGAGAGATCTGTAGGCATCCATGCTTGTTTAGGGACTTATGATTTAGTGGGGTTGTAGTAAAGCCTAGTTGCATTGATGCGGGTTTATTCCTAGGAATACCTTGGTGGAATGAAAAGTGAAGCTTGAGGAAGCCCTGGTTGGTTTTGTTGTGAGTCCCACATTCATGCTTGGAATATGGCACAGGGGTGATTGATTGGAAGAGATATTTGGCTCAGCTAATATATGGTCGAATTGTTCATGGAAGTCCCATACCTAGTTTCCTTTCACATTCATTAATAAGAACTTTCTTTCTCCTTAGTATTACATGTGGAAATGTATGTGCCATGGATGTTATGTCCTTGTTATTTTTGTTGGTTATATTCTGGTTATGAGTATGTTTTATGACAGACTTGATGTATGGTTCTCATCATGTTTTTATTTGAAAATCAATGTACAATGAATATATGACCTAATAGATGATAATGTAGCTATTGTGATAAGGAAACAATGCTTCTTTATGAATCTTAGATAAATATGAGATCCTTATGGTCATATATGTTGTTATGACTTGTAGATTACATAGTTGTGATATCTTTGACAAAATTCTTATCATGGACAGTATGGCATAGATCATGTACTTATACCAATTACTACATTATTAGCCTTATTCCATTGTTATTTACCATTTATGAAGGTTTCATGAAGTTCTGGGAAGTTGCGTAAAACCTAGCCCTTAAAAAGTGGCAAAGACTTTAGGGTCACTCGCTCAAAACATGCTTAAAATGTCTACATTCACTGGCATGCCTTATTGTAGGAGTGAAAGGAAGGCCTTAGTAACATTCATGTCTTTTCATGGGAGTGACTAAGGGTCTAGATTAGTGAAATTTCAAGTTGTATTAGGGGTTAAGCACATGGAAGGGTTGGTTTCCTCTTGAAGGGTCTCTAACTCCCGAGGAAGGGCTTATTGGTTTGATTTTGTAAATTCCACTTCATTAAATATACATGGGGAATTCAATCACATCATAGTAGCCTCTTCTCACATGTTTACCGTAGAAGACTAGTTAACTTGGGTAAATGCGGCAGTAAGGTGTTACAGAGTGTTACAACATGGAGATACTTTTTGTAGTGCTAGGTACAATCCTGTAGGAAAACAAGCCTATAAAAGTCCTTCTCTCTCTAGGATAGTTATCCTAGGGAGAATAATCCTTACATCTCATCTTTTGGCCCAATATATGATTATTCTTGAATGAACTATAACCTTGGTCCTAATCATTCTTACTTTAACTACAATATTGGGGAACCTTATGGTATCTCTAGGGTTTACAACCCTTATGACCCATATGGTCAATTAAAAATTCATATTCTGACACCTATCAACTTACCTGATTTAGATAATCTGACAAATGAACTAATCCATCACGATCCTAGGGAGCTAGCTATTCTAGGCAAGTTTCCTTCTCATATTCCTAAGTTTGACGGGAAACCTTAGGAGAATCCTTCTACACACATCACCACCTTCTATCTATGGTGTCCATCTAATTCTTTGGTGGATGATTTTGTGAAGTTTTGAATTTTCTACTATACCTTTATAGGGGATGTCACCAAATGGTGCATTAAACTAGATAGGGAATCTTATAGTAAACTTACTTCCTTGGCTGATGCTTTCCTAAACAATTTTAGGTTATTGTAATAGCAGCTATAACACCCTCCAAAATTTTGGCATGTATCCAACTTTGGAGCCTCCCTTGAATTTTTAATTTATTTGTGCAAGAACTCGAGCTGACTTCGTGGGCTCTTGTGAGTCTTTGTACCCCCCTTTATTGACCGTTCAACGGATAAAATTTTACATGGTGGTCTCAATGCCATGCTTGCAACCATGTTTTGGTCATGAACAAGTTGTTGGCTTAATTTGTACATGTTGTATTCACTATGTGAACATTTGTCACACTCATACACGAAGTTGGATGCACTATCAGGCAAGCGTCATTGCATTCATTCAACAATCTATCACAAGTGCGGGCTTGCCACTCACACCATCGATAAATCATGTTGATCATATGTTTTCTCACTGCTTTGAGGTGTCTTGTCATCAAGTCATGTTGAGTGTGTGTTTGCAAGGTCGTGTTTGCACAAATTCACTTGCTCACACACTTACTAATTTTTCTATAGTTTTGATGACTAGATCACCCTCTAACAATCAGACCTCCACCATGTAATTGACTCAACCAACTATCACCCAAAATAGTGCATAAGTGTCCAAGAAGCCATTTCAATCTGCACTACCTATAAGATGATCAACCAACCTTCCCACTAGTCAACCAGAGAGCTTGACTAGACAGTGACCCCTGGACTCACTCCCCTAAAAAATTACACAGAAGTTACAGACCTTGACCATTTTGGTGACTAAGGAAATTGTGTAGATAGGCTAGAGAGGCACCCAGTGCCTGTTCCTCTCTCCCTCGATGAATTGCACAGTTCTTCCAGCATTCCACCCAGACAACCGACTGACTGCTCACCCAAAAAATGTGCATATTTCTAAGCAATCCCCTCAATAGCCCAACATCACGCTCAACTCAGAAATCACGCAGAGTTGTTTTGAAGGTCAGGCTCCCATTAATTGTGTATCTTTTTCCTCCAGCAACCCCACATCTTACTTCCATCTCCATCTAGGATTGGCGCATTCTTTTCAGCTAAGCCATTCCACCACCCCTTGCCAGCTCACTCCAGGAATTGTGCATTTTTTGTTGCCAGGCCTCCTGAAAATCGAAGGTAGATCCCTCTAGGAATTGCGTAGGTTTTCCTTCCAAGCCCCTTCGCTTCCCTTACTTCCTCCCTCCAAAAATTGCACAGATCTGCCCTCTAGTAGAGCTAGATCACTTGGGCAGTCACTGCTGTATGATTTCCAATCTTAGTCTCCCAATGACTTCTATGTGATTTTCACTAACAATACCCAAATCTAGCATCCCAGCTCGAGACATGCCTCATGCAGTTTCGCAACCTTGTCCTCTCCTAGTCACCTGCATCTGATGCCTTGTCCTCACAACCTTGTCCTCTCTCCCAGTCACTTGCATCATGGTAGACTAGAAAGTTTTATGGATTTGATGTCATCCCACCATGAGTGATTGTAGATATAGGTACATGAATAGACATGACGTGACAACATATAGGATGAACAAGGAGAGTACATGTAAGAGGATGTGTTCACTAATGGACGAACAAACAATGCATGCGAGGAGGAATTTTCACGAATGGATGAAGATGTCAAGCATGCCAAAGTACAAGCATGGACAAATTTTCACATGCAACATCAAGCGAACCCCAATGACCATCGAAGACTCCGCATACCTTACCATGTAGACATGAAGCTATGATACACCAAGAGGACATCCATCACTCATCAGCAATGCAACTCAACATGCACACCAGTGCTACCATGAACATACCAGTGCTGTCATGTCGAGTTGTCATGAGTCATGTTGGCAAAATCACTACTATGGGCCATACTATTTTAAATCAATGTAATGTAACGTGGAATTCCAAGAGATGCACATGTAATCTAAAGAGTCATGTAAAGTTTAAAGGTCGTGAATGTCAAAAAATCATGAGGGAAATCGAATAGTCATAAGGGTCAATTTTACCCTTAGCCATAAATATCTCTCTTTTTTACATGCGAAAGAATTTTTGACCCTGGCTCCTCCCATGTAGCCTTGAGAATATGTAGTCTTTTCTTTGAGGAGAGAGCACTAGCTCCAAATTCCCTTTCATGGGGTTAATGATATATGGTGTATCAATGTGTCTTGGAACTTTCACCTAATTCAGAAGCCTAATCATAGGCCAACACATTTTCCCTCGTGTTGTAATTGTTTGTAAGTTAATCTTGAACACTTGTATTACATGTTGCTTTAACCTGTGTTAAACAGTTGAATTCATTCTATTTCTCCAATACATATAATTATGAAAATGTGTTGTATAAGTTGTTAACATTGTCTTGCCCATGTTGGTTACCCCCATGGACATCAAATAGAACCTTTCAAATTAAACTTGCTATAATGACCGTCGCACTCATGCGGGCTGCTCCACTGGGTGTTATATGTGTTATCTTCATGTGTGTGTTGTGGCTGCCACATCTGTGTGGACTGCTCCTCTGGAAGCTATGCATGTCTTTTTGTGTTGTGTGTCTCTAAAAAACCTGGGATTTTCTCCCCATCGACTAAATACTCACTTCCATCTTCTATCTCTACTATGAAATAACGTTGACACAAGTAACACTATCGTTCACGAGGCACGCAAACCTCGAAGACAACACATAACACTCTCTCATCATGACAATCAAGAGCTAAGGCAAACATTTAAGATAATGGCAACCGATCCATAATATCAGATGGGACTACTACAACAAATGGTGTGAGGTCTACTTGGGACTTCATATTGCTAAATTTCACATGACCCTTCAGCCTTCGACCTTCGACAAACCTGGATCCTTGATCCTTGAGCCTTGATCCTTGATCCTTGATTCTTCGGCCCTTGATCGTCGAACCTTCGACCATTCTTGAGCCTTCAGCCAACCTTTTGGCCTGCCCTTAGGGGGCCCCCTCTCATCTAAAGGAAGTGACGATGAGATGGGGGTATGTACAGTTTGACCAACTGAATCTGAATTCCAAGCAAGCTAGACAGTTGGCCATGATCAATGAGTTCTACTTTGATATCAAGGACATCAAGAGGAAGGAGAAAAATGTTGCATATGCTCTTAGTAGGAGGGATATAGGTAGATCATATAACAACTATGAGCTCCTATGGGATAGATTTACAGGATTGGATTTTACACACAAGACAATAGGATGATAGGAACATAGAGCTTATTCACATATTACAGTAGGGTATAGGTGGTCAGGATGTGTATTATCATATTATAGTAGATGGTTTAGTCAGATTTAGGGATATGATATATGTGTTGAATGAAAGTTATTTAAATAAGACTATATTGAGAGAGTTTCATGAAAAATCATATTTAGGTCACCCAGGATACTATAAGACCTTGAAAGGAGTGAAGAATTTTTATCATTTGTCTAATATGAAGAAGTGAGTAGAATAGATTTTGGCTTGGCTTGATTCTTAGATTGTTAGTAGGTGAAAGAAGAGTGTAAGCATCCCAAAGGGTTGCGTCAGTCGATTCCGATTTCGATTGCAGAGTGGAAATGGAAGGTCATCTCCATAGATTTCATCACAGGTTTTCCGAGGACATCTAGAAAGCAAGATTCCATCATGGTTGTGGTAGACAAGTTGACGAAGTTAGTGTATTTCATTCTAGTAAAATCTATGTATTCATCCAATGAAGTGGAAAAGGTATTCTTCAAAGATGTAGTGGGAATGCATGGTGTTCCAAAAATATTATGTCAAACAATGATGCTAAGTTCACTTCGAAGTTTTGGAAGGAGTTGTTTACAGGTTTGGGGACAAAGTTGGCCTTCATCACATCTTATCATCTACAAACATATGGACAAATAGAGAGGGTCAACACAATATTGGAGGAAATGTTGAGGATGTATGTGATGCATCCACATAGTATATGGGAGGAGTACCTCCCATTAGCTCAGTTCGCTTATAATAATGGTTATCGGGAGTCACTAAGGATGAGCCCATTCGAGGGACTCTATAGGAAGAGTACTGATACTCCCATCAGTCAGAGTGATCTAGCGAAAAATATGTTGATTGGATCAAATCTGTTGGCGAAAACGTAACAGGAAATTTAGGTAAAAAATAATAATCTAGAGGTACCATAAGACAAAAAGAATTTTTATGCCGATCGGAACAATATGTTTAAGGATTTTCAAGTTGGGGCACTGGTGTATTTCCATCAAGCCAAATAATATCTCCTTGAAGTTGTTATTATATGCCTAGGCTCCCTCTCAGCCTTACACAATAGCGCACTCAATGAGAGTGTTTCTTGTTAGCTCACTTAAAACTATGGTAATTACCCACATTCCTCATCTGAGCTCCTAGGTTTTGTTCCTCAGCTACCTCCCGATCAATGATGCCAGTTTGTCCTACATTCAAACTATGTGAGTGTACCTCAACATGGCTCTACTATTATGTTTTCATGTCTGACTTCATCTTTGCCACTGAATTAACCATGAGAGTGGGCACTTGACAATTTATCCATACTGGGAAAGAATTCTCAGTCCACCAGCAAACTGCACAAGGCATAATCCTCTCTCTGAACAAATCTCTTGTCACTGAGGATTTCTATGTAAGGTAGATTCTTCTACCTATCCTCTAGCTTACCCTTTGTACTTAGACATGGACTTCCTTGTTGTTGTAGCATTTATTATTTGTTTCTTGTCACAGTGTAGAAAAAATGATCAACCTTGTAGTCCTTCATCGCTTGACTGCATGGAGTTCCATACTAAGAAATTAGTTCTCACATTACCTACACATTACTTCATGAGTCACATACATCCATTTAACTCAATGAAGACATGCATCAAAGAACATATATGGGTTGTCTCACCTAAAGGTAGACCCAACAACATTTCCCTAAGATCATGGTCCTTTGTGCCTTGACCCAACTATCTATGATAGTTGCCATTTCTCTTGAGACCAAATTCTCTACCTCTACATTCAATCTCGCAACTACCAACCGATACACCTTTACCTCTCTATACTGCACTATCAAATAAATTCCACATCACAACGTCATAGTAGTGCAATGTTCTTGTGGGGTCCAATCTTCCTTTTCTATGCTCTGTGCACTTGGCTTTATGGATTTACATGACCAAGAGCCTACCCAATATCGAAAGCTCCCTCTATCAGATTTTTTTCAATAAAGAACCCTTTTGAAGTTCCGATATCTTAATCCTCCAATTGTCAAGCTCTTTCTACTTAGCCCTCATGATGAACTTCTCACCATTGGACCACTACCTGTGACCTATCGCTTAGCATTATGGTGCTTAAGCCTTCAGACTCTTTTTAGGGGCCATTCTCCCTTTTCTAATTGTGTTGTACCCTTGGTTCTTTAACCTTTCACAACAATGCGCTAGCCCAATAATATAAGCCCTTCTATATCAAAACTTTTCCAAAATACAATCATTCTAAAGTTCTAATGTCTCCAACCTTTGATTTCCAACTTCTGATATGACATCATCCCTGAACGTGGCGAATCCTTATTGGTTCCATGTGTCACCCAGTATTGGACAATTAGCCTACTTGATCAGGTTGAATATGCCTACCATGTTCCCTACGATAAAACCATGTCATGTTGACTTCAACTACCATTGTACCTTATCAGAGCCAACCGACACTGCCATGTGTCTGTATCAAATCCAACTAGATGCTTCCATGTGTCCTTAGCAGAGCCAAGCACATGTGACCATGTTCCCTACTAGAGGAGGGAGAGGAGGACCCATCCACCTTTGTTTTGAACCAAAATCCTTTCTTAATTCACTATTTCCATTCCTCGATGCTTTTAAAGGATTATTGGCACTTATCAAAATCGCAATATTTAAAAGGTTGCTCACTTGACAAAGTTCTAATATTGTGATCATCGATATCCCAATGTTTCCACATGCTGATCTCCAAGATTTCGATATCCTCCAACCTCCGATACAACTTTCTCCGATGTATCACACCTATGATATTCTGATATGGCTGATATGCCGACCTCCAGCATTCGAATGCATCGATATACTGATCTTCAAGGTTTCGATCTCTTGATGCACTACTACACTAACCTCTAACCTTCTGATCCCTTGATGTGTCGATACACTGACCTCGAATTGTCAATGTGCAGATAAACTGACCTCCAATCACCGATGCATCGATATGTTGGCTTCTAATCGCTGATGCACCAATATGCTTCCCTCCAATCACTGATGCCTTGATATGCTAATGTGTCGATCTTACGATATCTGATATGCTAAACCTCCAATATGACAACCTTCTTAGGACTTCAAGTCCCTAATCATTGGTAGGCCATAATGTTTGAACCAATAATCCATTTCTAGACTTTCACATATCCTTGGAAAGCTCTTCTAGATAACCTTCCAATGTAGGGCATCTGCTGTAAAATTTGAGCCCATATGCTACCTCTATGATGGCTTGAAATTCTCTGCCACTTTTCTGTGCCTTGACTCTACGGAAAATAGAGATCACAACCACCAAGGTGATCCTCTACATGAAGCTTGTAGCTACCATGGAATTACTCCTCATCCATCACTGTAATCATCAATTTATGGATTCTACAGTAAGGCTTGTATTGTGATGATTCTCTACATGAAGCTTACAACTACCATGAGATTCCACGTGGGCCATCACTACCAACATCTATTGTGCCAAGCATTCGAGCTAGCATGTTTGACATCAATGCCAACATTCGTGCCAACAATTAGGGAATGCCAGCTTCCCAACATCTCCTCAGCATGACTATTGTCATCAATGCCAACACACTTGTAGATTCCTTCATTAGGCCACTAGCCAAAAAGACAATCCAAATTTTCCAACAACCTCCCCCCTTTAGCATTGATGGAAAAAATCCATCCTTCTCTTCACATGATGGCAAAAGCTCATTATGCTACCACACATCTCATTGCATGAGACACCAATGGCATGCTTTCTTATACATATGCCGTCAAATCTTCTCAACATATTCTCTCCCCCTTTAACATCAATTACAAGGGGCTACAAGCTACCTTTCTCTCCCCTTGCAATCACTTGGATGTTAAGACCATAGTCTAACTGCTTAGATGTGCATTCTTCTTTGCAGACATCTCTTCCAGGACTGTCATTGTTTCTACTCCAAAAAATGGGCATATTTTATATGCTACCATTGAGCTCTTCTTTGTCCCTCCATTTTTGGATACCTTATGTTTGCTTTCTGAGCACTCTCTCCACAATTCATATTTTGTATAAAAAATATTGATACCCATTAAGCTTCTCACCATATTACTATTGCTGTAAATACCAATTAATGATGATGCATTTTAGCTTTCACTTCTTCATTGTTGTTGCTACTTCTGAGATGGTGCTCACATTATTTGAGCATCTCTAATTCTCCCCTTGAAATCATACTCATACAATAGGGACTACTTTTCAACTAATACCAATTTCTCTAAAGGAAATGGTACAAATGGAACAATGTACCAACAGAACTCTAATATTTATTTTGTCAAAAAGAAATATCCATTTCCACACAAGATCACTCATCATGAGCCCAACAAAACCAATTGACATAGCGAATCCAGTTGAGGGTTAAGGGACATGAAAATCTTGCACCAATTGTGTTTCATGAACACAAGACTGTTATGCATAATGTAACACCCTCCTCCCATATCCACCCAAGTAACCATGCCAACTAGGGTAAACATGAGACGAGAGGCTACTATGATCTGATTCGACCTCCTATGTGACCTTAAGGAAGTGGAACCAATGGAAACATCACACATAGTCATCCAACACTATCAATAGAACCCACAAGAGGCAAGCTAGCCACTCAGACAGCCTGTCCCTGGGTCCCACTATTGTTCTAGATCTCTTAGGCCATAGTCACGCTCATGGTATGGGCAAGGGAGCAACCAGAAACCCAAATTTTCTCTCACAGGCTTTGCTATGAGTGGCTAAAGTCCAAAATTTTCAGTTCTATGCCAGTGAACCCAGGATTTAAGCCACCTTTTTCAGGCTCAGAGCCTAGGCCACTGCATGAATTGTAATGAATTTCTTCAAACAAATCATCAACATGTAACCTTGAGGTGCAAACAACAAAATTAAGTGTAGGGATCTCATACTTATCTGAGAATCACTATGAACCATTATACCCTCATCTCAATTGCTAAAGTGTCCTCTATCAGGTCATAGAGACATCATCCATTAATATATAAGTAAACACATGATGAGAACCATATATAGATGTTGTCATAAAATGTACATATAACCAACATCATAGCAAAGAAAATACCATAAACATATTAACGATCAAAAGCCATATATAAATCAGTGCATTTACACATGAAAATCAAGGGAATTAATTTCTCACTAATGAATGCAATGAACCAATTCGAGATGAGACTACCACGTTCCATCTGACCATAGGTTGCTTAAGCCAAGTGTATCTTCAACCAATCATCCGCATGCCATATTCTAAGCATGAATGTGGGACTCATAGAACACACCAAAAACACCAATCAATATGGATGCCATTGTAGTTCTCTATTGTGAGGAATTTCAGTGCCTCCTAGTCCTTCATGGTTTACCATATATCCACAATCTAATCAAGGGATCACTAGGTCATAAACGAAGACATACTCTCTAGGAGTTACTGTGCATCAAATCCCAGGATCACTAGGCCCAATGGAGAGAAAATCCACCTCTTGGCTTTATTGTATATCTTGTCATTCACGCGTAAGGATTCCTAGGCCAACTAAGGCACACAATATGGGTTTACCATAACCGATAGTCCAGTTGAAGGGTTACTAGCCCAGTGGTTTTGTGATCATCAATCTGATTTAGGGACCACTAGACATTATGTTTGTCAATTCAAGGGTCCACCCCACTCAACTTCGGATCCAAACCAACCATTCCACATAAACCATATGAGAGAACCCATCTCATAAAAGCTATTAGGAGATGGAAAGGCTAGGCTAAAAATATTGTCACATCTAGAAAAACCAATTCCATGCTAGAAAATAAACACATGCACTTTCATGCATTCCAAATCTAGCAAGGAAAATACACATGCAAGCTTATACCTGCAATGGAACTTGTTGTAGTTGCTTAACCTGCCTTTCCTTGCTTTATCTTTGCTTTCTCTTTCCTATTTTTCCTTTCTTACTCCAATTCCAAAGAGCCCCAAGAAACTCTAACTATTCAAGAGTGTGTGTGTGTGTGTGTGTGTGAGAGAGAGAGAGAGAGAGAGAGAAAGAGAGATAATAGAAGAGAGCTCCAAAACTAAAATGATCAAGTTTTCCAACTGATCCTCAAAAAACTTTTAATCAATGAAGCATGTATTTTATTCATTTTCCATCATTTTGCTTCAATTTCCTCCTCACATGCAAATTGTGACATTTCACCTCCTTTTTCTTCTAATTTCCATTATTTTCATAAATAAATGTTCAAAAACTGCCATTTTCCTTTCCAAAGCCTTAGTCATTTCCTTTGCCAATTTCCTTAGCCATAAACAACCAAATGAATACGCACACTAGGATGTCTTGCCGACCATTCAACTTGGAATATGTGTCCCAACAACCATGGTCTTATATACTTTTACATGATTTTTTTTAACCAGGGCTATTACAGAGCCCTCCCCCTTGCGATAACACCACCCTTGGTGTTCAATGACACCTATAACCAACAAGACTGCTAAAAAAAAAGATCATGAAAACATGACAACATACTGCATAGTGGAGCATTATAACACAATGCATTACGATATTTACAATAACCACATATACACATACACATTTTCTTCAAGTAACAAAGAATGATATTGTCTATGGAGCTTTATAAATCCAACTTGATACAATATTAACAATAGTACACACATATACACATTTTATTAGCCAACAGATAAAAGAATATGATGCATGCATCCACAATAAGGGAATCTAGAGTCTCACACCTCCACCCTGAAAGTAATACTAGGAGTCACCTCATTCCTGAGAAGTCCAGAATCCACTACAAAGTCAAATCTAAATCCAATGTCTAGTGCTACAATCCTGCGCCACTTGTCCTCTAAGTGAATAGTTACCAACTCATTCTTCTAGGGTGCACTCCCAGTGTGCATATAATTTCATTAGGCAATGCTAACAACAAAAAAAAATCCATCTTGGCCTTCCCTTCTTTGATATATAGTCCCTCCATCAATTTGGTCACCCCTTACATGCAGTCACTCAACTTCCAAGTTCCGTTGGCACCCCCATCTCGGGTAGTCCATCCCTTGGCAAGGCTTCCTCACATCGAAAGATGAGAAATCAAGGCATATAATTGCCTCAAAACCATCATATCGGGCATAGCATGCTCATGTAAATCAATGGAAATTATTGGGTACCAGTGTCCCACAATGGACCTGCTCTTGAAGTTCTTTTACCAGCATATTGATGCATGTTCCAGTTTCTTTCACTGCTGCTACTAATTATTGTAGTTGATTTCAACCACCCAACCATGCATGTTCATGCTTCCTATACCACTCACATAAATTCCATTAGTTTTAAAATAAATTGAAACAAATTGACATCATACCTGATTGGTAGCTAGTTAATAATGTACACTCGCAATTCTATTCGCTTCCTGCTACAACAAGTCAAACTAATTGTGTGATCAAAACATCATGGATAAACATATCAAATCTAGTTAGCTCAAAACACAACCATCATAGATCAACATCATAAATCACATGTAACCATCATAAACTAGAATCATAGATAACATATAATCATCATATACCATAATCATAAATCACATGCACGATAAAACTGTAATAAAATTCTTATATTTATCCTTTCATCAATCCTTAGCTTCTATATTTTTCTTTATTCCATACACACTCTGGATAGGATTCCACACCAGAAAACACCCAGTCCCTTCCCCTAAACCATGTGAACATACACATAGTGTGCATCACACACATACAATCACACACTGCATAAAACACCATCCAATACATGCACTTACACCTAACATACAACACATAAACTTACGCCCAATGTATAATACAACAAAAATACGTATATAGAGGGAAACACAATGAATGCGTATGTCACAATACCATGACTACATAATGCACTTACATAGTACCACATTCCCGCAACATAGCATGTATGACATGCACTTGATCCCACATGTACACTAGTACCGCATGTACAAAGCACCACCTACACAACATGTTCACAAAATCAAATGTACACAACACCACGTGAACAACGTGTACACAGTGCCTCATGTACACTGCACCATGATACAACGTGTACACAGTACCACGCACATGACACCATATGTACACAACACCACCTACACACAATACCACTTCTACAACATGTAGATAAGACCATATGCACACATCACCACGTGTACAACTATGTACCTAACACCATATGTAAAACATACATGCAACACCACCTATACATAGCACTGCATATCCAACATATACATAACATCATATATACATAGCACTAGATATCCAATCATGAACACAACACCATATGCAATATTCGCACAACACTATTTGTATTGTCCTCTACATAACACTGCATAAAAAACATGTACACACACTATATATACACAGCACTACATGTGGACACATCATAGATGCAACATGTACAACATGTGCAACATATACAACATATGCACAATAGTAAAACCACACTTTCCTTACCAACAAGACTTGCTTCCAATGTCTTATCCATGTTTATCATATCATGTCGCAGACCACATTTCTTTCATTTTTCTGATGTATGCCTTGTTGTAAGTTGTCCATAACATAAGCATAGGCACAATACAAGCATATAATATAAATTCATATTCACATGATACTGACCTCGTGTATTTGTCATGACTACTCTTCCCACTTGATTCCTCATATCTACGAACTTCTTCATGCTATTCTCTTGCATAAGCAATCATTCCACCATAAGAATGATCGTTGATGATCTATCGGACAGTGACATAGATTCATGGATACATACATACATATACGTAAACATTAGCATAAATAATCATGATCCTGTTAGACAATGATATGCATAGATACATATACATACATACCTACC